>APFE030370583.1:62168-86613 GCA_000404065.3 Pinus taeda
GTCCATTTTAGGTAGGGGGTAGTTATCTTTCAATGACACTTGATTGAGGTTTCTTAAATCCACACAGAGCCTAATTTCACCAGTTTTCTTCCTTGTGGGGACTAGGTTTGAAATCCAATCAGAAAATCTGATTGGTGCTATTATGCCTGCTTTGAACATCTTTTGTACTTCTTGCTCCATTGCTGGAAGGAGCATAGGGTTGATTCTTCTAAGTTTTTGCTTGAAGGGCTTCTGATTCGGCCTGAGTGGGATTGTGTGTTGTATTACAGAGGTGTCATAGGACTTGAGGTCCTCATAACTCCATGCAAACACGTCCTAAAATTCTTTAAAAAGATCAATGTACTTGGGTTTTTGATCAGGTGGTAATGCAGCTGATAGTTTTATGATTTTAGGCTTTTGAACTGACCCTATGTTATGTTCTTCAATGGTAGTATTTAGGGGTTCAATTTTTGGTTTGTTGGGGACATCATTAGAATCAAACATGTCTTCCAATGGAGCTAAACCGATGGGCAGAAGATTGTTCTTTAGCTGTATCATTTCAGTTTCATCCTCTGGTGTCTCTTCATGCCCAATCTGCTGGATCTCTTGAATGTTATTCTGATTAAAAATTGTAGGATTTAGCATTTGGTAGGCTGTTTTGGGAGACAGTACTTGGCTATTATTTAAATTTAGTATTTGTGATTGACTTGCTGGCTCAAGTATTAGTGATTGACTTGCTGGTTCAGTGTCTATATTCAGGCCTGAAAATTCTTCCTGTAAATTCAGAAAGTTTTTTATTTGTGTATCATTGTCAAATACTTGCCAGTCTCTTATGTTATTTGGGATTGATGGTCTGTGCTTTACCTCAGCTGTAAAACGGTGATGGGGGCCAAAGGGAAGCTTGCAGGTACTTGCAAACATGGCTAGACTATGAGCATGCAGGTTTTGTGACCTAGGAACTTTGGTGATTTGGAAATCATAAAAAGACTTAAGTAGCTCAGAAGCCACAGCTCTGTATGATCTGAGTCTAGTATCTTTGGTAACAAAATTTCCCTTAACTTGTTGAATGACCAGGTCAGAATCCCCTAGGATAGATATTCTAGTGATTTGCAGGGATTTTACCAATTTAAGGCCTAGTAAAAGGGCCTCGTATTCAGCCATATTGTTGGTACATCTAAAGCTTAGTCTGTAGGATCTACCCTCTGTATGGCTATTCTCTTTATTGTGCACCCATATTCCTGCTCCTGCCCCTAACTTGTTGACTGATCCATCAAATTCTAGGAACCATAGAGATTCCTTGCTTAGGGGGTTTTGAATAAGGTCTGTGAGGCATGAATTTGTAAGTTGAGGTATAGGCTGATCTTTTGGTTTGCTTTGCATGACTTCCTTCTCCCTTGGTGCAATTGTTTTGTTTTCAAGAAGGGTCCCTTTTTCATTGTCTTGTTTTAGTATGGTGGTTTCACCTTTGTTTGCTTTGTGGTCTTGAATATTTCCTTTGTTTGATTCAGTTTGTGCTTGAATATCAGGGTCTTCTTGTTCAGCAGTTTGATTTGTTTGGATTATATGAGCCTTTTCCTTAGTGTTCTTGTTTTTACTGTCATTGTAAGGAATGTATGAGTCTATGTCAGAGTGGACATCATAAATGGGAAAGTTTTGGGGCTTATCTGTACTACTGACCATGTATTTCATTAGTGACTCCCTATACAACCTTTTGGGTTGACCAAAGACTGTAATAGTAGCATATGACATGTCTAGTTGGAGAGACCCTTGGAGTTTAGCCCCCCATGATCTTGACAATAACATCCCATATTTGGGTGGAATGTCAGCAACAACTACATCCATTAGGATGGTTTTGTTTGGATATTGGACTAAAGACACACATAGGTCTTTTATTAGGCCTAACACTGACTTGATGGATCAAATGAAAAAGGTCCTTGTATGGGTCTAGTGATATCCTTCAACCTTTCCATTCGTTGGGCATTAGATTATGAGATGCACCTGAGTCAACATTGCATTGTTAAAATTTTGTCATGCACATGCAGGCTAACATAAAGGGAGGATTCCTGAGCCTGTACTTTCCATCAACCTCTGGGCCAAAAAGCAATTCAGGGGTGTCATCCAATACATTGACATTATCCACATTATCTTTGTTTTTGGTATGGGTGAGTTGCAGAGATCTTTAAATTTGTTGTTTATAAATCTCATTTTTGGCTAGCTCTGCCAGAGGTATAGTTATTTTCAGTTTTCCAATTTCAGTTTCCAAATCAAAGGGTTTTTCTGTTTGTGTTTTGGTAGTATGGGTGAGCTTACTTTCTTTATCTGCTAAGGTTTGTTCTTGATTTGGAGGTTTATGATTGCTGATCATCTCTTGAGGCCCTTTGCTTGGTTTAGGCTGTTCAACTGATGGAATAGGTGAATTTAATGACTGTTCAGTAATGTCTTCAATGGTTATTTCTTTTGTGGGTGAATCAGTTGTGTTATCTGGCTCCACTACTGTGGCACTTTTAGGTTGTGTTACATTTACAGTTCTACTTCTCAACTTGTACTGTTTATGAACCTCATAGACAGCAGTGTCATAGCCTTGTTTGAAATCAAATGATTCTCCTGAACTAGTCTGAAACTTTTTGCTATCCTCCTCATCCTGATCCTCTTGAGTCAAGAAGACTTGGTGCTTATTATCAAGCCCCATTAGGTGGATATGAGTGCCCTCTGCTTGTTCTTCGGATGTGGATGTCTCAGCATAGTTTTCTTGAAATGGTGGTCTTATTTCAGGGTCATTGCTGGCTTTGCCCCCACTAGGCTTTAAGTTCCTCCTAAAGTTTGGGTTCCTGTTAGGATTGTTTGGTGGGGCTTCCCATGAGGATTTTCTTTCCACAGATTCTACCCTATCACCTAACCTCTTCATACCAGAAATTATTGCATCCAATTTTTGGTCCAAGGCAGAGGGTTCTTCTTTGAAAACAACTCTCTTTTCTGTTTTAGCCCTATTCCTCTTGGCAATCAGGTTTGCTTCAACTGTTACAGCAACTCTCTGAGCTTCTTCAAGGGTTTGAGGGGCTCTTTCTTTCAATTGGTAGGCCATATCTAGGTCAAATCCATCTGGGAATTTGTATAAGGCTAAATCTGGGGGAGGTCTTAGGTTTTGAGGTATAGCATTGTAAACATTGTTGAACCTGGCACAATATTCCAAAACAGTCTCTTGGGGACCTCTTCTGATCATGTCATATTCACCAAGTATGTGTAAAGGGTCCTTCTTTTTCTCCCATCTATTTGTGAAGGATTGGTATAGCTCATCAGGGTTATTAATGCTGTTTGCAGGCAAAGATCTAAACCATGTTCTTACATCCCCTGTCAAGCTTTGGACAAATATTCTCATCCTTAGAGTTTCATCATCAATCTCATAATTTTCAAAATGATCTTGGATTCTTTTAGCATGTTGAATGGCAGAATAAGGTCCAGTGGAGTCAAAGTATGAGATTTTGGCCTGGTAGTCTTGAGGTAAGGCCACTGGGTTGGCAGGCAGTTGCAGAGGTGCATACCTGGCCATATTTGCTGGATTCTGGAGGTTAACTAGGACAACTGGGATAAGGGGAACAATAGGTATCACAGGGGTAACAGGTATAGAGTGTATAACAGTGTGGGATGGAAGGACTTGTGTGGGAGAAGAAGGGATTAGTGGGGAACTTTGAGATGTGGAAGGGGAACTGGGGGAATTAGGGGTAGAACGGAATAGGACCTTGACTGGAGTGGGGATAGAGTTAGGAAGCTCTGGCTGTGGACTGATGTCAGCAAGTTGATCTTGTATTTGCTGGTTCCTAACAAACCTGGGGATTGTATTGGGATTTTCGAATATAGTGGGAGGGTTAGGGTCAGGGTTATTCCTTCTGTACCTGAGATTCTTCTTGGGAGCCAGCTTTTGAGCTAGTCCTATAGGGTTTTATGAAAACTTTGTGCAGCAAGGATTGGATAGGAACTCTAAAGACTTTGCATATCTGTATAGGGTAAAAAGAGGTCTGAGTCAGCTCTACCTTAAGCTAGAGATGTTTGTGTAGAAGCAGCTTAAAGGTGTCTTAACCGATTTTCAGACTGTAACTGCAATTCCTTAATAGTTTTTTCAGGCTTTTAGATCCTCAAGGTCCCCAATGGAGTCGCCATTTATGTTAACACCCAGGTTGTCCTCTTTGACTCCTAAGAGGATACGGCCGGGGTAACCACTAACCAATCTTTGGGCTGCAGCTTCTAGCCTAGCTGTAGTCAGAGAGGGCTCTCTCTATCAGGTTTTGTCACTGCTTTCAGTGAAGGTTTTAGGATAGTTATGGAGTGAATATTTTGATTGTTTTTGTATGTTTGGTTGGGAGGATGCTTCTGGTTTCTTTAAAGTATATCAACAGGTAAGATTAATCCATTGGGCAATGGGGTCTAGGAATGTTTTCTCTTGAAATCTTGAGTTTGGTGAGGGGAAAAGATACAGGGCCTGTGTGCATTTCATAAAACAAACTGTAAATAGGGAGAGTGAGGTGAAGACAACTGGCAAAGAGCAGTAGAGAATTCTTTACTTAAGCTGAATATTACAAAGAGGCTTGTGATTTAGGAGCAATTGCTTGAATTCCTAAAACAACAACATACTGTGATGACATAGTATTAAAGGTAGCAGTGAAGAATTACTCTTTAAATACTGTATCAGAAGAAAACATACAAGATAGTTTAGATTGAGTTCAGGGTAGCCACTGACTAAATCCTGAAACTATTCTTTCTCTTTACTACCTAGATTTGCAAGCATACAGAAAGATATGGAAAACATATGAAATAACAATGATCACTGGTGAAATAAAGAGCTATGAGGAAAACTTATTGAACCATGAAATACACAGGAATCCTGCCACTTTGAGCCACACACCGTCAACAGATCAAGAGACCAACATCTCTGACGAAATCCCACTGCCTTTTGTATTAAACTGTCTGAGAGCTTACAATATCAGTATAACAGAGAAGAAAGAGATTTCTTACATCCGGAGTCCAACCCTTCTAAAACAACGCGAAGGGGAATATATAGAGGTTTACATACAAAAATATCTCAGGAATGGAGTCATCTGAGAGGGAAAATATCTCTTACATTTGTACAGGAGAGTAGAAGAGAGTTTAATACAAGCATAAATGCTTCTTAAAAGCTTTTAACTGCTGTCAGGATGAAATTTTGACCTTTGGGCACTGTGGAGTAATTTGCGTGACTTTATCATAACTGTGAAATGAAGTGCTCTGTCACTTTGATCTTTTGTATCTTCTTGGCCCTGCCACCTGTACCTGCTGATATTGCTGCTGATGCCAAGTACCTGTGCTGAGTTGGCTCAGTGTCTTTATGCTTGCTGTCATAGCTTTGTCCTCCTGCAGATGCACTATGGACTGTGTTGCTGCAAAAGATTTAATTCCTCAACTTTGGTTCAAAAGTAATGTTATTAAGTCCTGCCATATGTCTTGAGGGGGAAGCTGATGCCTCAAAATTGACCCTATGGTCTCATCAGCCTCTTTGTACTTATAGAAATGGGGAGGCTCATCAAATAAATGTGCTACCTCATTTTTAATAAAAAATAAATTATCTAATTTATTAAAAAGAGCTTGTCCTGTTAATGGGCCTGCTGATGATGACCCAAATGTATCAGCAATTTGGATTGCTGCAAAAGTTCTCACCCTTTTGATGTATTTCTCATGGGAGAGGAGCTGCCCTGATTCTTCCAAGCTGGGAAGCCCTTTGTCCTGCAGGGCTGTGAACCTATTCTGGAACTTAGTTATATCTGCCTGTATATCATGGATCTTTCTGTCCAGTGTTTGAATTAGGTTCCTCATTGTAGTGGTTCTTTTGATTAGGGAAATGGTTTCAGTTCTATTAGCAATTCCCATTTTGATCAGCTGAGAACCAGTTCTATAGTTTAGGACTTCAATCATCCTGGGGGCAAAGTCTGCCATGTTGCCAAGGGCGTTTCTTGCTCTGTATAGTTCTTTCTTTGCCCTGCCAATGAGTCCTATCTGCTCATATATAGCATCAATGTACTCCCATTGGTTAGTAATTGATTGTCCAATGGCAGTCCAAATCACTTGCTTGATCTCTGTTGTCACTTTCTCAAAATTGAGCTTCTTTTCCAGCTCTGCAATTGTCTTTCTTAGGGCTTTTACTTCCCTTTCCCTCTCAGCCACGCTTTGCTTAGATTTAACATATTTTTCTTCTATCTTTGCTAAGCTTTCCTTGGCCTTATTGAGCTCTGACATTTGAGCCTCCAGCACCTGAAGTTCTTGCCTCAATTTTTGCATATCCAGGCTCTCGGCCTGCTCTGTTGGTGGTGCTGTAGTAGTTGGTTCTGTTGTTGCTGGCTCTGTTGTGACTGGAGCTATCTTTGATTCCTTTTGCTTTGGAGGGATGTCCTCTTTAGGGGTCTCCTCGAGATCTATCGTCTCAGTGGGTGGCTTGGAAGACTGCCCTGTTTCTCCCCTTTGCATACTTGCTTCTAGGGTAGTTTCTGTGTCCTGCAGCTTTTGTTGGGTGTCAATTAGCTCCTTGTACAAGGTCATTAGTAGTGCAGTGACATCCCTTTCTCGCCTCTGTTGGGCTACTTCATCTGTTTGTGGATGTATAGTTGGTGGGATCTTCATTTTCTTCTTAATTGCAGCTACATCCGCATCCCTTAGTTTAAGGACCTCCTGTATGGCCTTAACATCATTGGGATCATGCCCAAACTCTATGATGATTTCTTCTAGTGCCTTGATTCTGTTGTCCTTGGCCTGAGAGGATGCCCTCTCCAACTCAAGCTGTGCTGCTGTGTTGTTCAAACTGTTTTGCAACCTATAATTCACCAAGGTCTTGTCTTCCAGGGTGGCATAGACCATCTCACCCGTCTGCTTATGGAGCTCGATCTGGTCCATGGGGTGGATGTCTTTTGCAAGGACTTCTAAGTTTGTCCTTATATAATCAGCAGGTGTTTGAGGATGAGGCACTGTAGGGGCAAAATGGCTCATTATTAGCTTGCTTTCTTGCACATCAAAAGCAGCCATTAGTCTTTGTTGATTTGGAGGGGCCATGTTCAACAAATGATTATAGAGCTTGATTTTGAGTGGCTCACTCCTCCTCTTAGCATCCCTGAACTGGTCCTTTATGCTTGCAGCTGCAGTCTTTCTATGTCCTGAGGAGCTGACCTCCCCAAGTGCTGTCCTATCTTGCTCTTGCTGTAATGAGCTAGCAGAGGTCTCAAGGCTTTGCATTTCTTCTTCTGAAAATGGATTGAGCCTCTGCCTTTTTTCTGGACCTTCTGTGAGAGGGGTATCCCTCTCCCATTTCCTGCTGATGTCCTCCCTCTGAGGGGTTTGGAGGACTGAAGAGTCCATCCTAGAATCTTGTCTAGGAGGTGCCATGCTGGTTGTTTTACCTTGGGTGGCTGCCTGGCCTTCTCCTTTTTGTTGTTCCTGATCCTGTTGATCAGTTTCTTGCTGATTTTGCTGCTGTTGCTCTTGCTAGCCTTGTTGGCCTTGTTGGCCCTCTTGGCCCTCTTGCTGTTGCTCCTGCTGGCCCTGTTGGCCTTGTTGGCCTTGTTGGCCCTCTGTCTCTTCCATTAGCTTGCCCTTACCTTTGTCCTGCCCCTGTTTCGAAGTTTGTGCTGCCCCTTCTTGTGTTGCAGATGTGGAGGCTGGCGCTATTGTGTGAGAACTCGGTAGGGTAGGCACCTGAGAAGGACATTCCAAGTCAGCCATCTTTAATAAATGTCTCCTAGCCCTGTCATTTAGCTCTTCTTGGGACAGAGGCTCTATCAAGGTATTTTTATGCCATTTTGGCTGGTTTGCATGTCTTGTTATGAGGAGCATGTTATTGTGCTCATAACTGGAGAGTTTGTATTTTAATCTCCTCTTAGATATAAAACCATTGGGGTCATATGGTTTCCACAGGAAGCTTTGTGTTAGGCCCAGGCCATGCAACATTTTCTCTGCCTCCTTCCATCCTTCTCTTTTGTTTAAAACCAAATGCCCGAGCTGGTTTTTAACTTTCAGTTGTGCCTTCTTGCCCCTTCCTGCAAAATGGATCAGATCGGCATAGGCAAACTATCTGAAATACTCCAGGGCAAAGAGCCTCATAGGCACAAACTTAGGTAGCGTGAAAGGGCGCAGCTCACACCCATATATTCTGATCACAGTGTGATGCTGGTAAAAATACCAGTCCCCTATGCTGTAAGCAGTGGATAGTTGCAGTATCCTCTTCATTTCCTCAGTGAGTCTTGGAGGAGGTTCTGTCATAAGTAGAGATAGGGCAGGATGAATGAATAGGTCTATAAACTCACAATATGTATAGGGAAAGTAGGAATTATTATGGAAGATTGAGCTCCAATATACTACCGATCTTGGGTTTCCTGCTAGATCATTTCTTTTGATTTCAAAAGAGAATTTATCATATTGGTGATACAGAATAAGATGATAAATATATGAGGTGTATCTGAACACCCTCTCTCTAGGTAAGTGCAGGAACTGCTCATGAATTTTGTCTGAGATGTATGTGGCATAGTTGTAGCAGATAGGAGTCCTCCCAGGGGCAAACCTTAACATCATGACTAGCACAGTTTCCTCTATATACTCCATTTATTTGTATCCCGGAATTGAGCTCACCATATGGGCCAGGTCTAGTCCAAGTTGATTCAGGTATCCATCAAAGATAGGAGGATGCAGTACTATGTCTGATTTGCTAACAAACAGTTGATTGAACTTGAGGATCTCTGCCTCTGTAAGTGTTTTGGTCCCTTGGTTGATTAAGTCCAGCAGGGATAAAGGAACCATTTTCTTGTCAGTATTGAACTGAACCATGTCTCTGATGGCCTGAGGGGTGGTATAGAATACAACTTCACCCTTGGGATTGACTACAGCTCTCTGTGATGGCTCATAGCAACTGGCACATAGATAAATGAGATCAGGGAATTGTCTGACTAGAGGCATTTTAAAGGTTGGCAGGGCAGACTCCCAGATGCCTAGGATATCTGTTCCCTCTCTGTGCTTGGCCCTGAACTCACTTAGCAGGCGAAGATGAGGGGTGCATCCTTCCCTGGAGTCTTCTGAGATCTGATAATCCAGGTCTGCCAACTCTTGCCAGTCTAGCTCTCTCTGAGGAGCATTCAAAGGAGTGACATTAAGGACATCAGGTGTCTCCATGTTTTAGACAAATAATCTATGAAATGCTGTTTGCAATAGTGAAATTGATGAGAACCAGGCGTAACAGGGTTGGTGTACAGTCAAGGATAACAATGCTAGGCTTTTGAGGAGGGTTTTTAGCAGCAGAGAGACCTCCCTTGTCAATTTGGGAGTTATGCAGGAGTCCACGGTTGCGCGAACAGGGTAGGTTTTTTAACAGGTTTTGCAGACAATTCGAGGTTTCCAACGCTGTGTTTTACTTCTAAATGGTCGGATAGGGTAGAACACAGTTGGTTTATCGGTGAAGTTTACGACTTAATGGCTTTTATGGTGATTTTTACCAGCAATTTAAGAAAAACCAGTTCACAGGAGGACGAGGCCGAAATACCTGGTAAACAATGATCTGGACTGAAGAATGTATCTGGGTTTGCGCGCTGGGTGCTTTGAAAATGGTTGCAGGTGGTTGCAGGTTGACTGGTGGCGCAGGCGTCGTAAATTTCATGCAGAGAGCTTAACAACAATTTTCCGAAAAATATGAAAAAATGGTGAAAAATGGCGAAAATATAGCTTTTTGGCTTTATTGGCGCGCTTTTTGGATGACGTCAGCATGACGTCATGATGGGGCCCGGGTTGGGTGACGTCAGCGTGACGTCATCGGGTGACGTGGCGGCCAATGGCAAGTCCACGGGGGCGGTGAAGTGGCGGCCAAGTGGGCGAATGAGGGACGAGGAGGACGGAAGCGGCGGTGACGTGCACGGCAGCGGGGCGCAGACGTGGGCGGGACAGGTGTCGCAATATCGAAACGGGCCTTGTACGTTGGACGGACTGTCAGACGACGCTCTGATGCAATCATGGAATGACGCGCGTCCCGGCGTGATGCTGGCCTGACGCAAGCATCTGACAGATATCGGAAGGTATCTGTCAGACACGTAAGGCCTTTCGATATTCATATAGGCCGTGGATCTGGAGGCGGGCGATCGAACGGTCGTCGGGCGCCCAACTTGCACGATCGGTAGCTGCTCCTTTGGTTAACCTGCGGGCGTCGGGATTGCCCGAAATGATTGTCCGCCGTAGATCTGGACCCAGCGCCATCTAACGGTCATCGGGCGGGCAATCTGCACGGTGCATAACTCTGTCCTGTCGGGCAATAAACAATAATTTCCTTTGCAAACGTGGCCGGCGGGCCCCTCCATGTGTTTAAATCATTTTCGGGGTGTTCTATGGTTTCTCGTGCAAAAGCTTTTTAATTGGTCAACCTTAGAAACAATGCATTTTCGGGTTTTAATACAAAGTTTAGGAAAAAATCATTTGTAAAGGCGGAAACTATAGGAAAAGGGGTGAAATGGGTTTCATGTACTATGAAAGGGCAAATAACCCCCGACCTTAGGATAAAGCGGGGGGAGTGTGATTTTTAATGTTTTCCGCCCCTTTGAGTATTTTTATGGGTTTTTAAAGGTTTTTCAATGTTTTTCAAGGTTTTCTAAGGTAAAATGGAACTTTGGGGTAGGGAAACTGGTTTGAAGTGGAGCAAAGGTGAGTCATGGGTTCTTGACCTTGACCAGGTGTCAAATCAAGTCCCAGGGAGAGAATATTATGGCTATAGTGCCAAGGAGGGGATATTTATGCATTGTGGGGTTTATACACCATGGTGTTTATAATACTAGGGATAATGGGGTATAGGGAGCTAAGTAATAGAGTTAGTTGTTAATATAGAGTGAACATATGGATGAGGGCTGGTTGAACCAAGTTTCCTTTGAAAATAACTTGAAATTGGGAGTAGATCAAAATGAAAAGATTTTTGCACAAGAAATGTGGCTTCTTAAAGCCATAAGAAGGTAAAACATTTGAATTTCTATGCTTTGTGCAACTTGGGGAAAGGGAGTTAGTGATGAGTGATATACAAATGAGAAACAAGGGAGTTAGTCATGCTCCAGAGTGCTGCTCTTCCTGTAGATGTTTCAGCAACTTTGATTTTGAAGGAGACACCACTTCTGCAACCCCATCTACCTACCCAACTATTTCTCCTAACATTTTTTGTTCCTTCTTGGAGGGTGCACTTGGACTTGCAAACCCTTTTGAATGCCTTTTCTTTTCATTGGCTTTTTGCTTGCATCTCCTATCTAATACAACCCTTATTCCTTCCAAGGTCCCAGATTAAGCAGTTGGGAACCTTTGCTTCTCTACCTAGCTACTGATCTGCCAAGATTAAAGTTTGGACAGATTTCATTCTCTATTCTACAACATAAATTGAAAACATGGCATGATCCAGATTAGACTGTTGGACCATCCATCAAAATTGAGTTCTTATGAAAACTGAGATAGACATTGTCATCCTAGGGAAATATGGGATCTTTGCATTATCAAAGCAGAGCATATTTGGACCTTTGATATCCAATCATGAAATATGAAACCTATTGGTATAGGTATCCAACACATAGATGGATATTGGGAATGGAGTCCATCCATCAGGAATATAACATAAGGGGGAATATTTAGTATTGGGTCAACAATATTTTCTTGGTACAAGAAAAATTAGAGATCAATTTCACTCAGTTCGATAGAAGAAGAGTACATGACTACTAGTCAAGCAGATTGTGAAGCTATATGGATGAGGAAGATCGTTGCATGGTTATGCTGTCAGCAATGGATCCTACAGTGATTTACTGTCACAAGCAGAGTTGTATCAAACTCTTTCAGAATCCATTTTTCATGATTAGTTCAAGCATATCAACATTTGGTATCACCATCTACGAGATTGTGTGCAGAGGAGAATCATGTTACTGGAGTATATTCCTAGAGAGGAACAAGATGCAAACATCTTGACTAAGGCATTGTCAATAGGAAAATTCGATTTCCATAGAGGAAGGGTTGGGGTATCTGATAATATCCTTCTTCTTGAGAGGGAGTGTTGAAAATGAATGAGAAAATCCTAATTTAATTTTGTCTTTGAATTAAATTAGGAATAAATTGTAATTCCACATCACATGCCAACTTGTATTAGCTAACTAAGTTAATTTGAATTAGTTGGCTCAGTTATCATGTGATGTGGAACTAGTTTTTTCTGGTATAGGAGTCTTGGTTGAGTTTTCTTTGAGTTGTAACTAATTAATTCAGATTAACTAAGTTAAAGTTAGTTAAACTAGTTCCAACTTTTGGAGGAACAAGTGGGAGGTCTAGTAGTGTGGTGTTGCATGTAGCGATCAACTAGTTAACTGATGATTCAATCATAAATAACTAATGCATGTTAGATATAAGAGTTAACTAGTTGATATTGGAGTTCAAAGGCAATGTAATATCAGTTGTATAATCATTTGAATTGTACATGTGGTACATGCAATCATAGGAATGCCTATGAGGATTGCGCATTTCCATTTGACGAATTTATCTAATTAATAGGGGCTAATTACCAATGAAACAACGTAGGAAAATAGGGACTTGGGAAAGATATAAATTGGTTAAGTATTGGCCTAGGCTTGTCTAGGAAGTTATGAGACAAATAGAGATAGTGCATAGGTTTCTCGAGATTGAGAAAACCATTGTAATCTTCTCATATTTTCTGACTAAAGTAATATAAAAATAGTAGGGATTTTTAGCCGTGGCTTTCCCTAGGAAATAATTATGTAATGTGGTGATTGTATTCTTTATCTCATATGCTTCATGATTTCACAATCATCTAACTATTTCCACTAATGAGTAGAGTAGATACAAGTCTATTGATTTAGTAAATTACAGTTAGCAGTTTGAATCTACAAGGAATTTCTATAGGAGGTCCCCACGGGTGACATCACCCTACGAGACTTTCCCTGGAGGAACCAAAGGAGTGCTCGGAGTAGATTCCTAGGATGACATAAGGTCTAGAAATGTGGCACAATGAGCACTGAAGGCACTTGAACCTAGTTTTTGTATGTGATAATATATAACGAAGAATTTCATTGACAAAGAAAGGTCTGAGAAACCATTTTTCCTCCACACCCAAGACAACATTGACAAATCAAATAGTGATGCATGGTAAAATTTTACTAGCTTATGATGAGGTCAACATGATTTTAGTATAAGGATGACACATGACATGCATTTTTGGCATTTTTAGGTGTTCAAGTTGGCCAAATTTGAGTGGAATGTGTCACCAATAAGATGGCTCCATGTGGCGATGGTGATGTGAGCATGAAGTCGCCCTAGAAGGGCTTCCTCGAAAGGCTTAAAATGTACATAGAATATGGCATATGGGATGATTAAATAGTAGGACAGACTATATTTCAAGTGGCATTTATAAGTCACCCTAACTTGTACCTAATTGGTCGAAGTGCTCAGTGAAGGTGCCACAGGGACACATCATTCTAGACTAGTGGCCTGAGAAGGCTTGGAAAGAGAGCAAGGAAAGTCTGTCTGGGTTGACTAAGTTCTAGGAAATGGTGTCACCTAAAATTAGAGTTGAGAACTGATAAGAAAGAGCCTAGGGCATGTCACCATAGAGGTGCCATCCTAAAAGGAAAAATAAAAAGTGCAAAGGAGAAAGTTCCAAGTTGACGAGGCTCTGAGACATGGTGAGAGAGAGAGAGGTAGCAGAGGAACAATGAGAATGGTGCATGAGGAAAGCGAAAGTTCCATAAGACGTGTAATCCTAGAAGGAAGGTTGGAGGTTGAGGTAAAGGGCCCAATACTTGGTTTTTTGTGTGCTAGGTGACCATGATCATGGAAGGAAAATGCATGCTATTTAATTCCCTTGGGGCTATAGTGCAAAGGGGCTCCAAGAAGCCTATAATCTGACATGATTATGGGTTAAATGAATAAGGTCCTTTGAGATAATTACAACTAAAATGACTATGGGAATTTTTTAAAAGGCTTGAATGGGTCAACAACTATTTGTGTGATAGGTGCGAGGTATGCAAAAATCGGCTATTAGCCTTAATTAGGGGAAGACACGAATTTGAAGAATGAACGGGTTGGTAGTTGTTATCCATAATGATTTGAATTCACAGGTTGGTGCTAATGGAGTTAAAGGTAATGGCGGGGAACTTTGGTTCAAGGAAGCAAGGCCCATGATGCACATAAGTAAATTAATGGAGCCTATCTCAAATAAAAAACAAGCCACCATTAATCTTCCTTGCACACCATGAATAAATTAAATAGAAATTAATTCTTAGCACATATGTTTTGACCAAAATATTAGATTTCCATGACAAATTACATATTGAGCATTGGAGAGCCATATTGTACGCTTAGGTAAATTTTATTGGAGGGGCTCTTTGAGTGTGCAGGTTGGATTAGGATTTGATTCTCATAGTGGAAGAACAACCCATTCTCATACTTAATTTAACTACATATGTTGGGTAATTATATGGAGCAACAAAAAGGTAACCTATGGTGGATTACACTATTGGGATAATGTGTCTAACAAGACAATATAACATTGTCCATTATGTTGCATTAGAACAAAACCATGGATGGAAGTCTTGTATTATGGAGTGATGCAACATTGTTGGTAGTAATGTAGAGAGCTCTATATGTCTGAGGGTTGCAAAGAGATGCCAAGAGATCCAAAGGAACAATCAAGGTTGAGAGATATTAATCATGTTGATTGCATGGGGGCCAAGAGTAGAGAACATAGTATTGAGTATGTTGTTGAAGTGTTGAAAGGATGTGCGTTAAGTCTGTATTAGGTGTAGAAGGTCAATAATAGAGGGCAGAAGGTTGTGGTTGTTTCTAAAGTTAACAGAGGGTCAAATTCATGAGTGAAGAGCTGGAACGAGGCAAAGTGAGTGCCAAGAACAGAAAGTAATGATTTCCTTATTGAGTGTGGGTTGGAACCTACAAAACAAGAAGTTGGAGCATCCATCTATAGTATATATGAAGAGATCCTAGTGGTTGGTGCCTCCTACAAGTGAGTGCTTGCATAAATCCATCTGCAAGTTGGTACTTGCAACAAATCTAAGAAGTCTGTAGTTCATTTGGCACTTTGAGTAAACTAATTAGGTGTTAATAAAAGAAGGGAGTTGGTGCTTGTTGTGAGTGGTGTCTCACAAACAAATTGATGTAATAGAGTAGGAGCTCATATTTACATCATAAAAAAAGGTAGGTGGATTTTCCCTTTTGGGTTTCCACATTAAATTTTGTATGTTCTATGTGTTTGTTATTCATGTTTTTGTTTTGTATGTTTATGAAATGATTTCATTCGCTACACATGATATTGATTTACCCCTGCCTCAGTATTGAATAATGTTTGCAACATTTAATTGACATTAATGTAATGGGATCGTCCACGAACACACGTCGATGTTGCACTCTACTTCATAGGATTTACTATTATGAAAGTGGGTATTGGAACTCATAAGTGTGATGCATTTATTGGTTGAATTATGAGTTGGATGGAAAAATCTAATTTTTTTAATTCATTATATTTTTTCCAAGATCGTATAAAATATATGGGAATCATAACTCCATTTCAACTTTAAGAATGTAATATATTTTTAATTTGATAATAATATATATATAATATAATATAATATATATATATAGATTTAATATTATAAATTAAAAAATGAATAAAAATATACTTATAAAATTACTTCTTATATTCAAAAGTAATATTAAATTTATATTTTCCAATAATCAAAATAATAACAAATTCATTAGGTTAAACATATTAAATTTAGAATTAATACTAATGTCACATGTCCTCATCTATTAATGCTTTCTAGTCTTCAAATTTTATTTATTTTATTTATTTATCTAATATATATACAGATCTCAAACCATGTTGTATAATCTGAGCCATAGTTAATTTTCCTATGACTGGTTGATTATTTCATTGTATGTTATATGACATATTAGTTTAATAGTGTTTCATGGAACTTAGGCTAACTAATTCTTTAATGATGGAAGGGAAAGTTGTTTACACATGCCTTTGGACACTCCCCAATGCACCATTTTTCCACCTACACTTATTATTACAAGTAAATTTACTTAATGAATAGTTATTCGATTTCAAAGTAATTATGCCTATGCATTGCTTATTCTCCTACTGATGAATGTATATCTGGCACACATTTTTTGGTTTCCAAGATAGTATTAATTTCTTGAGGCAATCAAAGCCTTTTAGAAAAATATGGGAAATTGATGGTTTGTCACGTCCCCTTTGTCCATGTGATCTCCACATGTCGTCAGTACTTACTTCCTAGGGACTACTAAGATTTTGTGTAGGTGCGTGAATGTTGTCAATTCATTCATCAAAAACCTAACCCTTGCTTAGCAGTTATACTCTTTATGTTGGTGAAAATTATTTTCTATGCAATTAAATTGAATACTTAGGCTATGTCAAGGTGGATGGAGAGGTATACTGAAAACTAGTTTCTTCATCTATCTTTTGTGGCAACCACATAATCCTCGTTCCTGTAAGATGAAATAATAGTGCATACTTGGTAATCCATCATCCCTCATAATCCATTGATATATAATGGCGACTTGAAAGCTTAACTTGATTCTCTCATTTCATTTCTTTATGTGATGATTTATTTTTGTTTTTCCTCTATGTTGGTGGTGTAGAAGCGCACCTACCCTGCTACGAGGAGTACCCAAATGCCTCTTCAACCCAGGGCATTATGGAACTACCAAGCATATTTAATGAAGGCATCCTCAGGTATATTTCTTGCGTAGCTTTTGTATTCCTTCTTAGCTATATCCTTGATGCATGCCCCTCATTTGATAGAACCGTGCTCAAGATTTCTCTTTTCTTTCTCTAATTATGCTAGAATTGGCTATCATACAAGCCTACTTGGACCATTTGATTCAGTAAAGGTTTGTTGAGAATCACAAGTGCCTATCTAGTGACAGGTAAATAATTACGTTGAGTTTTCTCTGTTGTTTCTTATGTTTGTTTTCCAGATGCACTCACTATTGCATTAACACACTAATTATTGATAATTTATGTTCCCTGAAAAATAATTAGACTACGGTAAGGTCAACTCACAAATATAGCTTTCCTTCAGTTGTAATTGTCATTGTTACTTATATTTGTTTCTTTTCATCACCTCATATTTCTTCCTCATGTTCCTATGGGTTTTCCCTCTTTGTTGGTACTTACCTTGTTAGACCTTGATTGGATTCTCATTGCAATATCCCTCCACCACTAAGTACTGCTTACATTATTAGAGGTCGGATCTTCATTGATCTATGCTCTGATCTTTTCTTCTGGGTTGTGAGATATGGTTTTTCATCTTCGTACTTGGAATGCTACCAATATTTTAAGTCCATTCCCTCCTTCCAGAAGATCTTCTTAGTGGCGTACAAGGGTCTATTGTAGTGTATTTTATTATTACATGCTTTATTTATAAGAGGTCTTGGTATATGAAGGCTTAATAGAGTGATGGCATAAGATCTTCCTTGCCAGTTATGAATCTTCCTATTTCTCATGTTGTAAAAGCTAATTATTATTGATGTTGAACAAAGGATACCCAAGGGTTGAGAAGACGTGTAATGATATTTTGGATTCCATTTAATTTTATACATAATTTCCATTTTTTTCATGAAGATTGTAGTATCAAGTTGCAAGAATGTGTTGGTTTACTATAACTCTGCTCACTATTTGTTTTCATGCTTTTTCCAAAAAGTGATACCTATATAAAGTTTTGAGTGCAATGGTAATGTTAATTACTCATATTGCCTCGTAGGGCATGTCTCTTTTCCTTTCCTGTACGTTTTCTAATATATAAATATATATATGTGTGCGTGCTTATAAAATCATGCCTTAGAGAAATTGTATGCATAATTCAAATCTGAAGTGATTGAAAATGTTTCAAAGATGTGGATATAAATTATTGTTTGGCCATGGTCTGCTTGTATCTCTAGTTACACAAATTATTTTTTTTAATATTCCTTTTATTTTTTTCTTCCTGTTTGAAAGGTGTGGTTAATGTATATATTCCTTATGTCTATACTGTGATTCTTGTATTCATATTTATTCTTTTGGATGCATAGTTAACCTATGGATAACCTCTGGAAAGGACTTTATCAAATTTCGCTGAGACCATTGGAATTTTGACTATAACTCATTAGTATATCCAATTTACCTTATTTCGCTTAATAAATGGAATTGGTTAAGTTATCCTTCCCTTACGGGTTCCTGCCATTCAAGGTCTCGTTCAAATCATAATTCGAAGTCAATTTACTTTATCCTGTGTAAGTTCCATCTATCGATATTGTTTCAAAACCCTAAGAGGGTATTTATTGTGACTTGATTTTTTTTCCATTCCTGGGATGCGACACACTACAGAAGGATAAATTTCCAGCTTTATTCGCTAGATTTTCCTAACCAATCCTAATAGTGGTGAAAAATGAAGGCTAAATCATACACAGTTGCAGAAATACAAATATATTAAGGACAAATGGTGCATGTGTAATCACACTCACACACAGATTTACATTCAGATTACTCTATTAAATAGAGTTTCTGAGATCCAACTTATTCCTAAATTAGATAGAGAGGTTGAGAGAATTTCTCAACCATCACAAACCAACTCCTTAAATATGGAATGCAAGCATTAACTCCAAGATCCCCCCTTAATGATTACATTACATGAAAATAACAAAATAATCAAGCTTATGAGTAGATGCTCCATCAAGTTGCCTAATAAACCTCGAAAAGGTGTAGTTGGCAAGTTGGATTCTAGAGTTCCCTTTCTCAACTCCCTCAACTCCCGAATCAAGGACCTCCCGAAGTCAATTACTGGACAGCATCCCAATCTGTCACATAACCTCATTAGGAAACCACTTCCACGTCTACCACTAATGAGGGATCCTTCCCTAGATCTGCAACTGCCATACTATCTGTACAACCATCCATATTGAGCCATACTGCTACTTGATCTTTAAGTACTAGCATCAGACACATAGTTGAACTGCTAGTTATTTTAAAAGAGTTTAATAGATTCCCTCTCTTCATTGGATTCATCATC
Source organism: Pinus taeda (assembly GCA_000404065.3). NCBI lineage: Eukaryota > Viridiplantae > Streptophyta > Pinopsida > Pinales > Pinaceae > Pinus > Pinus taeda. The sequence goes on from APFE030370583.1 coordinate 81,251, forward strand.
AGAATTCAATTGGTATTCAACTGTGGTTATATTTGCTGATTCTTTCCCTTTTAACACATCACTAGCATGACTTCTGCAATTCCACGCTGTATGGTCAATTTTCTTGCAATAGTGGCATTCAATGTCACCTTTGTTTGCATTTTTCTTTCTCATCCTTGACTTTTTCCACAAGGAATTCTCTACACGAGAGTTCTCTTCGGCATCCTCTGGTTTCAGTCACTTTTCCTCCCCCAGAAGTGCTGCAATTGTCTCTTGCAACGTTTGTGTAGACATTTGACTCAAAGTGAAAACAACATTACTATAACTTGAAGGAAGACTATTTAATAATACATCTTTAGCATCTTCATCCTCGACCTTAGTCCGAGCTTCACTTAGTTGTCTTAAAAGAGACATTAAATTATTTATATGACTGGACATAAATGTCTCCTCATTCATTTTTAGACTAAACAATTGCAGCTTTAGGGAGAATTTTGAATTTGTAGATTTTACACCAAATAATTGAGCCAAATGTTCCCATATTTCCTTTGATGTTTTAGTAAGATCTGCATGATGTAATTGCGAATCAGAAAGAGAAAGTCCAATAATAGACTTAGCTTTTTCATCTCTATTTTTCCATTCAAATAACACTTTGACATCTGTAGGTGCTGCTTCTGAACCATTGACTATTCCCCACAAGTTTTTATTCATTAATTGCAGTTGTATTTTTACTTTCCATGAGGGAAAATTCAAACCACTGAATTTATCTAACATCATAAACTCCATGATAAAAGATAATACCTTTTCTAGTCCAGATGTTGGAGGCCAAACCAGCACCGCTTAGGAGATTGCTGATGGTTGATGAGATCGTTGAAATAGTAATCATATATGACGGAATCAGCGTTCCAGGATGAAATATTAACAACAGTGGAGCGTTCTCACCATCCGGCATGGTGGCAATATCGTCTCATCTTCATTATTGTGCAGGACCTAGTCTTTCTTGAGTCTTCTCTGATTGGAATCAGAGGAAGAATAGAGAAACGCCCAGTTTCAACCGACACAGAACATTAGCGCGACCACAGATGAAATTAACAATTTCTATGATAAGAACATTTCGACCGACGCACCCTAAGGTCTCAGAGTGTCATTCCGGGTGATTATGATTATTTGTTTCCTGACACATTTAAATCCGAGACGCCATTATCATTGTCAAAATCACGCATCGATGATTGGTACAATTCGCGGTACTGTTAGATCTGTATACGTGCTTCAAGAATATCACTCCATGAACTCCCGCCATTTTAAATCTCAGTACTCAAGAGGTCATAACTTTAGCATGATTCCCACAAGAGATTGTACGCTACCAGGAACGCTTGTCGCTTTGATACCATGATAAATAAAGGCTAAATCATACACAATTGCAGAAATACAAATATATTAAGCACAAATGGTGCATGTGTAATCACACTCACACACGGATTTACATTCAGATTACTCTATTAAATAGAGTTTCTGAGATCCAACTTATTCCTAAATTAGATAGAGAGGTTGAGATAATTTCTCAACCATCACAAACCAACTCCTTAAATATGGAATATAAGCATTAACTCCAACAAGTGGTAACTAGGTGCCCCTCTTAACCTTTGAGTGTGATAAATTTAAATATTTTTTCTCACTTGGTTGGTATGTAACCTACCCTCTCACTGGTCATATATTTAATGTTTATATCATTATTTAATAGGAGCATTTTCTGCTTCCAGAATCACCTATCAGCTCCCAAGTCGAATGGTGGTGAAATTTTAATACATGAAGGACCCTCTAAAAGAAGTGTTCTTTCGTATTCCTACTAAAATTATTTAGATAAGGTAACTATTAAATTTTATGGCCTGATGTAGGGATATGCCCATATTTATAATTTTCTTTATAATCTATTTGTCATATCGTGTTCGACTCATTCTACAATTTATGCCTCGTTACTGTGTTCTATTAGTAGTACTATTTTGTTTCCTTTGCTTCTATATTTGTAACGTCATATGCACAATGGATTTGCGCCTATGCAGATTAGATTTTTAGATGTGATTCTAATCTTCTTTATCCCCTGCTCATTTCCCAAACTAGACCCCACACCTACGCATTATACCTTTGGCCATACTAAAGTACTGTGTCTAATTTCATGTATGAAAATCCAACCCAATTCAGTAGAATTATTAAATTTTACTGTAAAACATATTGTTAAGGAAAATTTGAAATAATCACAATGTAGATTCATACACATGCATACAACCACAATTCACTAAAATCATAGATAAGATATATATAGTTTTTTTCCATTTTCTTGAGTTTATTAATTATTATCCCCATCAAATCAATAACAAAATATATTTTATGATGCAGTCACATCAATAATGAAAGTGTATTTTGATTCCAAACACATATACATCATTTACTCTAGTGACAACAACATAATAATTATTTGTAATTGTAATCACTGCTAGTGAAATAGTTGGGAAATTCCATGTTTCCTCTCAACCTTAAAATGAATCCTCTAGTTCCCCCGAAATTCCAGGTTTCCTCTTGACCTTAAACTGAATCTTCTAGTTCTCCTCGACCAGAGATAGGCTTTCTAAGGGAATAAACAACCTCTTTGATTCCCAGATAATGTATTTTATACATTTTCTTCCCTAGTATATTTTTCCTTAGGAGCATCCTGCTTTTCTTGGGTCTTCTAACCCACTTGCCTAGCCTTTATTTCCTTTCTTTTTCAAAAAACATGTTTCTTCCTTTTTCTTTAAATCCATCATTTCTCTCCTGTAGTGATTTATTTCAGCCATACTTAGCATCTTTCTCTAGCTAAGTGATTTAATAGATTTTTTTCTTCCATCTTATTAAATCTTATCTATTACCTCTTAGGTATTTTTAGGAGTCCTTTTTAGGGAATATTTATTTTTCTCTTATCCATCAAGGATGATTTTCCAAATTTGGTAAGAATCTCTTTACTCTTAAGGCTTCTTTGCCAAGTTGTTTATAGTTTTCCATTTATTAATAAAAAATATTTATTACATCATAATAACATGATTGTTCACATTGATACCAACCAGTCATGGATTTTCCGCCATCAAGTATAAAGATAATTCAATTTAAAAATCAAAAGATATTAAGCTTAAAAACAAAGGGATCACTACAAGAAAAAAGTTCATTAGTGAGGGTCATGCATGTGACGGACCTTCAAGGTCGATCACCAATGTTGCATATGGTGATAGTCTTTAAAAAAGCATTTTTGCAAGTGTATATAGTGATGGTTCTTTAAGATTTCTCACCAGATCTGTTTTCGATGATACTTTTGGTGAGGGTCATTAAAGGCTCATCACTAATTCTCTTTTGGTGATACTTTTGGTGAGAGTCATTAAAGGCCCATCACTAATTCTCTCTTTTGTGACACTTATACTGACGATCTTTTATTGACCCTCACCAATTCTATTTTTGGTTACTTTTGGTGACGACCAAAAAATGTTCATCATCATTAATCATTCCAATAAGTTTTTGATGATGCTTCATGCATGTGACGGACCTTTAAGGTCCATAACCAATGTCACATATGGTGATGATCTTTAAAAAAAATTGTTGTAAGTGCATATAGTAATGGTCCTTTAAGGTTCATCACCAAAGCCATTTTCAATCACAGTTTTGGTGAGGGTCGTTGAAGGCCCATTACTAATTCTATGTTTGGTGACACTTTTGGTGAGGGTTGTTAAAGGTCCATCACTAATTGTCTCTTTGGTGACAGTTCTAGTGACGATCTCTTATTGACCTTCACCAATTCTCTTTTCGGTTACTTTTGGTAATGATAAAATATTATTCATTATCATTGATCACTCCAATGAGTTTTTGATGATGCTATGTACCCGTTACTCTATTTTTTGTCAAAATATAATGATTTAAGACCATTCTTGTGGAGTCTTTTTCATTATGTGCCAAGGTCATAGTGGTTATAGTCAGTCAATTTGTTAAGAAGTAACTAGTGTGTATCATTTCCCTCAAGTCATAATAATATAGTTTTCTTATGAGTCAACACATGATTCATCTCTATTAGGTTTATTATCTAACAAGTTTCCTTTAAATAAAGTTCCACTAGTGTGTGTAGGAACTATATTATTTAATACATAATCAAGCTCTGTTAATTCTATTAATGAGAGACTTATCACTCCTCAACACTCATGCCACACCTTCACATGCTTTGGAAAAATACACTAACATTCCTTGGCTCCTCACATGTCTTGGAACATCTTTGTACCTGGAACATCTTTCTACCTAGAACATCTTTCCATGAGTAGGATGCCCAAGCACATGTTGGCATGCCCTATCATACAATCCCACTACCCTATCATGTGTTGGCATGCCCTGTAGTCCCTAGAATGCCCTCGAACACCTTGGCATAATATTGCATTGACAAACATTAGCACTTGGCACACTTTGGCACCTCACATGTATTGGAACATATTATTAGTGTGCCTAGCATGCCCCTTTTTAAAAAGATAAAGTCTCAACTTATTAAACCTATTATGTATTAATTTCCTTACATTTTAGCTTGGTTATTCCTTTTGTTGCCTTGGAACTCCTTGACGCATATTGGCATACTCTGGAACCCTGCACATCCTAGCATGTCTTAAAACCTGGCATGCCTTGGCACTATTTGGCACATGTTAGCACACCTCAGAACTACCTAGCACACTCTAGCATTTCTTGACATGCCCTAATATTTCCTGGCATGTGTTACATGTGCTTAGAATACCTTGTCACTCCCTCCATCGCATGACAGCTAGCACTCATTGACACTCCCTTACACACCCTCATATTCATTCACTTCCATGCATTTTGACCTAGTTCTCCCTTGTGTTTCCGTAGTACTCCCTAGAACACCTTAGCACTCTTTGATATGCTCTACCACTTCATAAAATGCATCACACTCCCTGACGCACATTGGCACTTAGCACGTGTTGGAACTTGGCAAGTCTTAGCATGTTTAGCATGCATTGAGATGACTTAGTATGCTTTGGCATGGTTTAATATTAAAGTTATTTGATATCAATTGTTGGAAAATAGATGATAAGAAACAGAGGAAGATTCGGCACTTAGAATGCATTGACACTTGACACTTGGCACCTAATGTTGGTGTGCTTACCATGGCCCTCATGGAAAAGGTAAATTGATGACCTATTAACCCTATTATGTGCTCATTTCCTTTTAGTTTAACTTGTTCCTCCCTTTTGTTTCATTGACAGTCCCTAGCATGCATTGCCACACCCTTGTACATCTTGGCATGCATTAACACTTGGCACCTCTTAGTTAACTTGACATGTCTTCATACTATCTGGCACATGTTAGCATGC
>APFE030370583.1:91118-103136 GCA_000404065.3 Pinus taeda
CATCCCCTGGAACTCTAGCATGCCTTGGCATTGCCTAGCATATAACCTTATCACTCCCTCCTTAGAACACTTGGAACTCATTGATACTCCCTATCACACACTCTTATCTCTTCATTTCCATGCATTTTGAACTAGTTCTCCCTCGTTTTTTTATGGCACTCCCTAACATTCTTTGGAATGCATTGACACATCCTCACACATGGCACATCTTGGTATGTTTCCTTGGCACTATAACATTCCTTGGCACTACCTAACATATCTTGTCTCTCCCTCCTTACCACACCTAGAACTCACTAACACTCCTTGTCACACACTCTTATTCATTCATTTCCATGTATTTGAAACTAGTGACCCCTTTTGTTTCCTCGGCACTCCATAACACTCCCTGGCATGCATTGGCACACCCTAGAACCTAGCACACCTTGGCATGTTGTCCAGGCCTGTAGCATGCCTTAGCACTACCTACCATACCTTGTTACTCCCTCAGCACACTTGTATCTCTCTGACAGAACTTCCTGCCACAAAATCTTATTTGTTCATTTGCATGCACTAATTTTACCTAGTGCTCCCTTATGTTTTCTTGACACTCCCTAACACATCCTAGCACATGTTGACACACCCTGGCACCTAGCACATCTTGGCCTCATTTTGCCATAGAAATCTAGGATGACTTATTGAAACCTAGCATACCATGTCACTCTCTCCTTATCCCACTTGTAACTCATTGACATTCCCTATCACACACTATTATCCATTCATTTCCATGGATTTTGACCTAGTGCTCCCTTATGTTTCTCTAAAACTTTGTAATGCTCAACATGCATTGGCACACCTTGGCACTTGGAACATCTTGGTATGCTTCCCTAGCACTCTAGCATGCCTTGGCAGTAATGCATAGCATACCTTGTCACTCCCTCCTTAACACACCTGGAACTCGCTGACTGTAATGCTCCAAACTAGGAAAAAAAGTGCTATGCAAAGCAGACAATAAAAATAACACCATAAAATTAAATCAAACCACAAAATTATCTGGCATGTGTTAGCATGCCTTTTCATTCCTTAGCACACCCCGGAACTCCTTAGCTATCATGCCCTCACAACTATCCTTACATTTTTTGCAACACGGGAACCTAACAAAATCCTGCCTCAACTATAAAAACAACTTAACTATAACAACAGCTTGACTAAGTTACAATTATTACAACTAGACTGTGCCTTGTTCACCTAAGAACTTCCTATAACTCGTCTTAGGCTACTCATGTATAATTTCAACTTATCCAACTTAACAAGTTATGAAGATAAGGCTCACATCCAATCGTGGTCTTAAAATTAAACAACTAAGAAACACATTTTACATCTTGACATGCCATAACATCTGACATGCCTAATAATCCCTTGGCATTATGTAGCACATGTTAGCATCCCCTCCATTTCTTGGCATGCTTTGGCACTCCCTAGCTCTCCCTAACACTTAGCACAACTCATACTCGCTCGCTAACACTCTTTGTCACAATCTTATTCATTCATTTCCATGCATTTGAAACCACTGCTTCCTTTTGTTTCCCTGGAACTTGGCAGTAACACTCCCTAGCATGTGTTGGTGCCACACACTGGCACCTAGAACTTCTTGGCATGCATTAGCACTTGGCATGTCTTGGAATGCGTAAAATTCCTTGGAACTATCTAGCATGTGTTAGTACTTCCTAGCATTCCTTGGAATACCTTGTCACTCCCTAGCTGTCATTCCCTCATGGATAGCCTTACTTTTATTGCGACTTGGGAACCCAACGAAGCCATTGAAAAAAAAATGTTGTGCCCAACCCAAATTATCCCTTTGTCTAAAACTGCTTTGTACACACATTCTCCAAACCATAGGCTTTCCTCCTTCAAGTACTATTCTAAGCCTATCCTAACACACTTCTTCCTTGGGGCACCTGGAATTCATTGACACCCCTTGGCACACTGCACTCTTATTAGTTCATTTCCAAGCATTTTGACCTAGTTATCCCTTGTGATGCCTTGGCACTGCCTATTATACCTTTTCAGTCCCTCCTTAGCACACCTGGAACTCGTTGAAAATTAATTTCCATGAATTTTAAATGAGTTCTCCCTTTTGCTTTCGTGGCACTTGGCCCTCACACTTCCTAGCATGCATGGATAAAATATTTGCAAAATTTTCCCATATCCTACTATCTAGGGTTTAGTTTTTGACTAACTAAAAATGTGATAACTGAAGATATAATCATGTTTTATGATAGAAAAATCCTTAGAATTTATTATCCAAATAGATTTTAGGTCAACCATGCCAATTTGGAGGTCCACCAAGTCGAATTTCAAAATGTTCTAGAACCCTGTTAGCAATTTTGACCTCGCGAAATTGTGAAAAGTGCGTATCAAAGTGCCACCTGTAACTCCAAGAAAGCAACAGATGTATAAAAATGAGAGAGACTTTTGTTTTTTGGTATTTATGAACATAAACCTCCTCCTGTTCTCAAAAATACTTTCCCATTTGTTCAAAATCCAAGCTTGAAGTTGGTCACACATAAACACAACAAATCTTGGTAGAAGTGCAACAAACACTTGAATTGAAATTTTGATGGCTTGAATGAGGTTTTGAGTATTTTTGAATACCTATAAGAAAATTGGAAACGTCCACTACACCCTAGAGCCTTTAAACCATGAAAAAACATCATTTTAGCCTCTTCAAACTTGATTCCAAAACTGACTGTCCAAAAGCGCAGCGAAAAGAGCAGCAAGGAAGACAAACTCTTATCTCTTTAACCATAACACTTGTGGAAAAAAAGGAGGTTATTTTTCATCGTTCCATTATTAAATAAAAACTCCTTTTTTTTTTCCAAAATTCATCTGCAATTGGTCATAAATATGTTTTGAAAATAATGATAAAAACAAAGTCAAAAGTGCAACAACTCTCGTGTAGCAATTGTATTTTGGGAATATCTCCCAAACAGTAAATCCAAATGGTTTGAAATTTTTACAGAAGGTTAATATCATCATAGTGAACCTCAATCACAAATTTCAACCCAATTAGAGTCACAAATATCGATACAATCCCAAAAGGGTGTTATATGAAGATGGCTCATTTCTCAAAAACCGTGCAGTATTTTGAGCTGAAATTGAGTGGGTGTTTTCATTTCATCCCCATCCATATCCTATAACCATTTAATGAAAAAAAGGTGATAGGTTTAAGAGATATTATGAGAACATGGTGACTAGGTAAAAGCACATCACAAAAGAGCAACAACTTAGGTAAATGGAATGAGAGGGAAGGGAGGTAGGAAAAATTATGGGAAAAATATGGTGGATAGGTATGGGTGTTAGGAAAATACGAGAAGTGTAATTTCTCAAAAATAGTGAGAAAAATGGGGGAAAAGGTCAAAACATAGACTTGGGATAAAAGCACTGCAGATTTCTAGGGTTTTTGGTAAAATAAGGAAATGAAAAGATTTTGATGAGGGGAATGATGGAGAATGGTCAATGAAGGATGATGAAGGAGATATAAGCTTAAAAAAAAGGCCTTTGACTCCTAAATGATGCTTTGAACCATGGAAAAGGGAAAGCATAGCAAAAACCCTAGTAGTAGAATTTTGACTCAATATCTGAGGAAAGAAGGTGCAAGTATGATTGGTAGGGTTTGATTGACCATGATTAATCAAAAGACTCATGAAATATGGAGATGACCTACCATGATCAAGTGATATTCATTTTTGGAGTGGGAGTAGCAATGACACCTATACATCGACTCATACTCTTTATTTTATAACTACGCAAATTTTTTTAGTATATACCAAAATTTGACATTTGACCTTGATTGACTTGAAAGATTAACAAATCGTGATTACTATGGAACATAGGACCCTAACGGAGACCATATCGGATGTTGGTCAATATCACCAAGTTTTATGCACAACCTTCATGTTTCTATACATCAAGTACCCATATGGAAGAGTTCTTATTTTGTCTAGCATTTAACCAAGAAATACCATGCACACGATTCCAAATATATTTCTGCATCTAACTCTTCCTACCATATGTCTGAATACATGAATTCTACTATCTAAATAAGAGATCTTATCTAAAGATGTGCATACCTTTTTCCTTCATTTTTCATCTAGTAAACTTCATTCACAAACTTCCCCTTTCTTTGAATAAAATTTCTATGATGAGGCTCATTTCTCAAGATGATAAAATATTTCAATGATTCCCTCATGGTGCAACTAAACCAGTAAAATTCTTTGATGCTTTCTTCCATAATATGCCAGACTGCATCCAAAAACTTCTAGTGGAATATACTCTTTCTCAGATTCTTCAATATATTGAAGAACCTTCTCATCAAGGATCCTTGTGATCCTTTCCTGCTAGAAGACTATTTCTATAACATGCCATGCTTACAAGAGGACATCTATGAGGTAAAAAAATCTTTTTCAATGTATCATTAGTGAGCAATTTGGCTTGCTGCAAAAAAGGCAATGTCCTTGTCACTGCTACAGTGATATGAAACATAAATAAGGATCCTTTAAAAGGGAAATAGGGTGGCTATTACCATCTCCCATGGATATGCACGAATTTTCTTGTTAAGGAACTTGAAACTTGGCATCAATGGGACTGTTTACTCATAGCTCCTTAAGCTTCAAAAAGAAGAAACATGCCCAGTCAGGACTTAGGAGTTAGGACCTCAGAAAGCTAACCATTCATCACATGTTCTGGGCATTAAACACACTCATTCCTACAAGAAAATAAATTCTATGCATATTCAGTCTCAAAGCCTTGTACCATATAAGGACCTTACACTCTCTAAGAACAAGAGGACTGATATCCTTATGACATCAGTAATTAAATAAATCTGTCCCAAAACTTTATTTGAATGCAGTCAATGTGTATATCAAATAATCCATGATCTTCAAATTCTCTCCACCAACATATATATGGAGACCGAATCCTTAGATCAAATCCTAATCACTAAACTAGCTGATTCATACCAAATTAGTTATACACTTAGGTCAACCAAACTTGTGTTATGGCTCTCTATATAAGGGATCCAACCTGTTGTACTAATTCAAGAATACACCGCAGATTTGTACATAATACATAGACCTTGAGGATCTAGACACAAGCTTAGCTTTATGGCATCAAATGCAAGAATCAAAACACTTGAGTGAAACATTGTCATGACATAGGACTTCACAACAATAGAACTAGCGTACTGAGATCGTTCAGAAGTATATGAGTTCTGGAACAGAGATTTAATACGGAGTATAGCACTGAAGTTTTCAAATTAGTGTGTATGCCAAACAATTTTTGGAGTTAGCAGTATTAGCATACATGTATGTAAATTAGTGATGCATTATATACATGCCAACTTCCAGAAATTAAGCTATCTTTGCACAATAGACTTCCATGGATAAAGGGAACACCTTGGCACATCTTGACATGCCTTAGTAGTTGGCATGTCTTAGCATGCCTAACATGCCTTTAAACTATCTAGCATCCGTTAGCACTTCCTGAGATTCCCTAGTGTGCCTTCACACTCGCTAACTATCATGCCCTTATAGATACCTTTATTTTTTTTCATGACATGAAAATCTAACCAAACCATTGAAAAAACAATGTTGTGCCCAACCCAAAGCCTCCCTTTGTTCGAAACTACTTTGTTTAGCTCCTTGTTTCAACCACATACTAGCTTCTTGTCATTCCTATTTTGAACTTCTCTTCGGAAATTCAATCCTTGACACACTTGGAACTCATTGACACTCCCTGTAAAACACTCTTATTTATTCATTTCTATGAATTTTGACATACTACTTCCTTGTGTTGTGCTAACACTCCCTAACACTCTCTAACATGCACTGATAGTCTCTGGTACACCTACTCACTCCCTGACATGCTTTATCCACTCCATAGCATTCCCTATAACTCCTTGACACATATTGGCTCTTTGCACTTGGTGGAACCTGACAATTCTTGGCATGCATTGGGATTCCCTAGAATGCCTTGGCATGGTTTAAGATAAAATTTATTTGAGACCAATTATTCACAATTAAGAGAGAAGTAATAAAGGATGATTTTGGAACTTAAGACACACTAACACTTGCCCCTTTGCATGCATTAGCACTAGTGATGGTATTCCTAGCATGCCCCTCTTGGAAAGGTAAGGTCCTGACTTTTTAACCCTCTAATGTGTTACCTTTTTTTCATTTTAACTTGGGTTTCCATTTTGTTTCCCTAACACTCCTTGAAACATGCTCACATACCCTAACACCTGGCACATCTTGTCATGCCTTAGCACATGGCATGTCTTGGCATGCTTAGCATGCATTAGCATGCCTTGGAACTATCTGAAACATGTTAGCAAACCCTGAAACTTCTTAGCATGCCCTAGCATGCCTTGGCACTGCCGAACATGCCTTGTGACTCCCTCCTTAGCATGCCTAGCACTCGCTGACACTCCTCGACACAACCTCTTATTAATTCATTTTAATTCATTTTGACTCAATGATTTATGTTTAATGGGGTGCATATCTAGAAAGAGTTACTTTAAGAGAATACAAAAATTATCACACCATTACTGACATAAGTAATTGTGAGATTTTAATTGAATGAAATTAGGAAACTAGACAAGAGATTTTAAGAATGAAATTTTTAGGTTTTATTTTATGGTGTGGGAATGGTAATAAGTGAGAGGTTAATATTGTGATTTTCTTTCTCATTAAGGTTCTTATCCTTATGAGAGACTCATATTGATAAAACAACACCCTCGTCATGGTTACCCTCCAACTCTTAATCTTTTCAAAATAAAGGCCAACTTACACAGTGAGGGAAGTCACGTTAGTCTATGGTGTGCTTAGTGACTGGGTGGGAGAGTTAATCTACTATGAGATGGACTTAACCATTTACTTTGTGTCCTTCGGATGATATTTTTTAGAAGTGTGTCATGGGACCACAGGGCCACTAGAAAATTTGTGTAAGATATAGCCCAACATAATCAATGCCGTGATAGAAATCTATGGAGAGGGATCAAAATAAATTATATTGTGAATCCATGAGAATGTTTTTACAAAAGTGATGCCATGGTGATCAATGCCACACATGGATTCTTTTGAGATAGGCCTTTCTTTTCATAAAAATGTGTTTGGAGTGTCACCTAATTGGTGGAATTCTCAAATTCATGACATTGTAAATTATTTAGGAAATTGTTTCTTTTGTTATAGAGGCTAAGGTTTTCAAGGCGAATATAGGGTTTGTAGGGTCTTAGGATAAAATAAGGATCAATTTTGAGCTCTTTGATATATCAGAGAGTTTCTGATAAAAATATTTGGTCAAATCTTCCATGGCGCTAACTAAGGAGGACAAATAGTACCCTCAATGGTACTACTCAATTTCTTGGTATGCAATATTGATCTCCTCAGATTTTTTTATTGATTTATTATAATAATATGGTTGATAGGATTATTATGCAAGTTTCAAGTGTTCTTCAGGGTCTTGCACTATCCTTAAGGACATTCGGAAGACAACTCTATATAGAATTGTTGTTTGATGGAATACTACTTCAAGGAACACCAACAAATATTAAAAGGGTGTCCAATCAAGTGATGCCAACAATATGGATGATATGATTATGTTACGTTTGTTTCAAGTGCTCTTAAGGGGCTTCCAATTTTATTGAGGATATGTGGAATACAACTTCATATACAAGTGTTTTCCGATATGATACTATGCAAAGGGGTACTAATAGAGGTTAGAAAGGTGTCCAACCAAGTCATGTCACTTGTATTTTCTTTGTGTATTTTTCCCCAACCACCGGTTTACCTATTAAAAAACAGTACCATGATATTTAGAGACATAAAAACACATCCTTCATCTTTTTTTTCTCTAAACTAAGAGTGCAGGCTAGCAAAACAAAGTGCTATGATACCACTTTTTGTGTTCCTTGTTTGTTGAAATATAATAATTAGAGAAAAATATACATAAATATAATTGCAAGAAGTAAGTAAACAAAGCCAAAATTGGGAGATAAAAATAGTAAGAAAAACTTTATTAATATTCAAAATTGAGTGCAATGTTCAATTTTCTCCTATAGGGGGAAACCCCAAACATAATTAGATCTCCAAATACAATAACATTCACATGGAAATTTCTTACATATCTTCTACTAATATAAATACTTTCTAATTTACCAAAACCCTAACAACTTAGTGGAATTCTTTTAGTGAGGCATCAACCACTAACTAGTGGACCTTCTTCAATGAGACCATTTAGAATTATTCATTTTACACTCTAATACCTCATGGGAATTATTCAATAAATATTTCCCTAATACATTACATGATAGTCTATTCTCCTAATTAGGGGAGTTAGCGTGGGACTCTAAACACGTTCTTATGAACAAGTCAAAATTACCCAATGCATAAAAAATATATATTCTTTATCTATTCAACAACTATTGTACATATGCTTCATTATATTTATTACTTTGGTTCATAATCAAAATACCAAGAAAATAATAGATAGCCAAACATAAGAACATCCACACACCACATTACACAGTATAATAAGCTTTTCACTAGAGAGTGGTCATAGGTAGGAAACTCTAGGTCTTATTATGAGTTTCTCAATCCAATGATTGGAAATTAATAAGAACAATTTTGTTGATCTTTAAATTGTTGTGAATAGTCTATTGGAATAGTTTGTCACATTAGTTCTTACAAAGTTTTGAAATATTTTATTATGTAGTTTATTATCTTAGATCTTAGATTAAATATACTAGTGTAGCACTCCAAATTATGGATATATTTGAAATCAAAATGGAAGAAACGAGAAAATAAAAAATACATCCACACAAATGAATATAATATATTACTTAGGAAACATAATATGAGAGAAATCCTAGCTAGAAGGTGAGGCATATGCTCTAGTCTCTATTTTTCAATTATGAAATATAAGTACAAAGAAAGGGGCACTCACTATGGAGTGCACATGGACATTGGGGCATGAAAGGTTACTACAAAAATATTATACCTCCTATTTTATGCTTGATATCCCATTCTTCCATGCCATGCTCAACTATCGAATAATAATAATGCCAAAAGAATGGAGTCCCTTCCTTTCCTAGTGACCTAGTACAACACAACCTGTAGTCATTCACCATCAATGTTAGGGTTTTTGCATGATTCAACCCTCAAATAGGGTTTATATTTTGGAACACCCCCATATGTCTGAGTAATTGGGGTTGAGATGGCATCCACTCAGTGCCATGGTGGTCAATAAGGTAGGTCAACTTGTGAGAGGTGTAACATTCACATACGAAATTCATTTGGGGTGATTTTCACATAGTTGGAAAGCTTCCAAGTGTCTCGAGTAACGTTAAAGGGATGGAGATATGTAAGAAAAATTGGCTCCCAATTTAATCTACAAGACCCCAAATCACTAATGTAGAACTTGACTCTAAAGTGGGCCCTATAAGCCAATTCCTCCATTTTTTCCACCTAGAAAGTATCAAGATATATACCAAAATATTTCTTGATCCATTTTGGATTATGAGTTCCATGGTAAATAAGAAGAGTTCACAATTTTTGACACTATTGACAATGTTAGAAGGATTTTAGGCAACAACCCTCTTATTCTCCTTCTCTAAAAATTACATTAATAATATCTATATCAACCAATTGATTAATGTTTAACAACTCTACCTTATATATTATTTGTCCAATACTAAGTGCTATAAATGTTAATGGTTTGTCCCATACTAAGTACTATAAATGTTAATGATGGTGTTCCTCACATAATGTTGGTTCCCAATCAATACTTGGATTATTCCTAAAATAATTTAATCCACTAGCTGTTAGATGTATGTCTTACACTAACGTGCCAACTCAATTTCATGCTTTACCCCTTTGATTAGACTCCAATAGTAAGAAAAGGATCATTTCTTGAGAGTCTTCAATGCCTAAAATAATGCCTGACACAACACTCAATAATTTGTTTTTATTCACTGAGGAAGGAGGGTAGTTGTGTTTGTGTCCCCTCCTTTAACAAATAATTCCACTGACCATGTGACGTGACCTATTATCACCACATTAAGAAAAGTTTGTCTAGGTGGTGAAAGGGAAAAGGGGCTCCTTACTCATGTTGCAAGGGGAAATACCCTGTAATTATAGTAGTTTCCATACATACCTCCCTTTTATCTAAATCATTTGCACTTGTCTTATAATCTGCAAGAGTAGGTTCATACAAATCAATGTGATATCATACCACGAGAAATTTTATTAAGGCTCTTTATCATAAAATAAGATTTCATTGCATTTCCTTCACAAAAAAAAAACACTTTAACATGAACAATAGTCGAGGAAGAATGAAACTCTATGGCCTAAGGAAGATGTTTTCCTAACAAGATTTCATTCCATCTAATATCGGCTAGGGTAATTGGCAGCACAAAGACATTTCCCAAGGCCATGTAGATTGGGCCAAGGGACAAAACTAGAACACCTGTTTTAGGGTTTTAACTCATCTACAATGGCAACACCATGAGTTCCAAACTCTCAAGTATATTAATATTCTATTTACAATTATATCCACGTCATTAATGATCATACAAAATTGACTCTCTATGGCCTTACCATTGACTTTCATAGGGTTCACCAAAGGGAGACCTAGGATTTTTCTTTGGACATAATAGTTTCTTCAAATAACCCTCAAGGATAAGGTTAAAATTAAGCCACATGCAATACATATTAGGTTCATGTTTCATGAACATTATAAAACAACCCCATTTTCAATCTCACCATCAACATTTAGGTGATTGAATTATTAACATAAAAATGAGATCAATTGAATCAATTTATGAACTTGTTCAAAATAATATTATTAGGGTTAGTTAACATGTATGTAAGCTTAAACCACTACTATGGAATCCAAACACTTAGATTCTAATTTAGGTACACAATAACATTTATTTGAAAAGAACAATAGCCAGTGATTCATTTGTAAAAGATTTTGGTGGAAATCAAATGATATTGGTTTATTCAAGATTAAGTGAAAGTCATGGTGTCAATTGATTCCTTCAAAATTCTAGTGGAAGTCATAACATTGGATATGGTTTAGCTATTATCAAAATTCCAATAAGATTTTCATCAAAATTTCAATGAGGTTTTGCATATCTTAATTAAATTAAATAATAACCTTAAACCATACTAAGTAAATGATAAATATTTCATATACTAAGTAAATGAAAAGTATGTCATACTTCAAAGAGGATGAACTTTTTCAATTTGTATGAAATAATATTTATTTCGGATAAAACGTTAATAAAATGTTGGCATTATGACACCTGTTTGGTTCTATGGCACAGGTGTTGTCCTTGATGGCAACTCACTCAAATGGCAGATCACAGCTCAGGTACTCAAATGGAAGAAGATAAGGTATACGTAGGTTCCTCTCAGCAAAGTCGCGTATACACGTGAGATCACCCATAAAAAGGCGCATATACGTATGCACGCACTTTCATGCAAAGAAAAGCGCATACATGTGGGAAAATTTATGTTTGGTCCATAGTATTTTGTCTAAGATATTTGAACCTATGGTTTTGGTCCTTCATATTGCATCCAAAGTGTTGAACCCATGTATTGGGTCCCTAGTATTCCTTCTCAACGGTTTTGGACCATGGTTTGAGTAAGGCCTAAGCCTATAAAAAGGGAAGGAGATCATTTGGCAAGGGCATCAATGAAAGTGTTGAATATATTAAGAGGAGCAAGATCTGGAAAATGGGTGATTGGTTTATGTTGAATTGCTGGACCTGAACCATGGAGGAACCTGAGCGCTAAAAGATGGATAAGTTCTACTGATGGATCAAGATTTTAAGGCTTGAATAGTAGTATCATTGTGTGCTTTTTTTGATCTGTTGTAATTGGCGCATGATTGGATCTATAAATCTGATAATCTAGGTATAACTGATGTCTGATTAAGTAAAAAACAATAAATTATGTTTTATAGATCTGTACGCAGGTT
>APFE030370583.1:132072-157062 GCA_000404065.3 Pinus taeda
TAGCTTCAAATTTTGGCTGAACAAATAACTGATTAATCTTGATGATCTGAGCACTGGACAGCTTGCCCCCTTTCTTTAACAAGTCATTGATGGAGAGAGGAGTTAGGGGCTTTGCAGTGTGAAAGTGTAGCATCTCATTAATGGCCTCGGGGGTGATATGGAACAATACTGAGCCTGAGGGTCTGAGAACAGCTCTCTGACATGGGTCATAACTGGAACGACATTGATTTATCAAGTCTAGGAGGACATTGACTTGAGGGAGATTGTAAATGGGCAGGTTGGAGTCCCAAATCCCTAAGATATCAGCTCCACTGAGATATTGGGCTTTTAACTCATTCTGCAGGTGAATATTAAATTTGGAAGTCATGGCAGTTGAGTCTAACATCTGGTAATCTCTATCACCTAGGGCCTTCCACTCTAGCTCTCTGTGTGGGGCATTCAGAGGTTGAACATTTAGGGCTACTGGTGTTTCCATGGTTAAGTAGTACTTGTGACTTGTACTAGAACTGGTTTCAGTGGGCAGAATAACACAGAGGGGTATTTTTGCAGAAGTAAGGCAAATTGTAAGGGAAAATGGGGTAAACTGTGGTGATAATAGTATAAAATGCTCAAAAGAGAGTTAATTGAGCAAATGCAGGGACTAGTAGCACTGTTTTCCTGGTGAATTAGTGTAGCTCAGGTTTTCAGTCCAAGAATGCGCGGACAGACTGTGAATTTAGGAAAATGTGACTAAATGTCGGTTCAGTAGGTGAATTTCGACCCTACAACTAAAAAGGAATGCTGGTTACCGGGGATTTGCTGGTAAATACAAGGTTCCTCACTCTTTTAATTCTGTTTTGGAGAATTATGGACATAACCAAGCGCGGAGGGGATGTTTTGGATAAATACCTAGTGAATTGCCGGCAATGGTCACAAATGCAGGTGGGTTGAAGGCGCCAACGGTATTCGGGTCGATTTCTGTAGGTTGGTGACAGATGGTCGTAATTTTCATGCAGAGGTGAGCAACATTCTTTTTGGCAAAAGTGAGAAAAAACACGAAATTTGGCTAAAATATGGACTTTTTGGGTTATTGGCGCGTTTTTTGGATGACGTCAGCATGACGTCATCAGGTGGGGTCAGGGTCGGGTGATGTCAGCATGATGTCATCGAGTGACGTGGTAGCCTGTGAGTGGTCCATGGGGATTGCATAGGTGGCAGACATGTCAGAGCGCTGGCGGGCGAGGGTGCTGACAGGGCACCGAGTCGAACTGACATGGGTGTGACATAGCGGTGACGTGGGCAGGCGGTAAAACACAGCGGTAAGTGGATTTTCTCGGACCGATCTGGATACGGTCACGGTATTGTCAAAGGGCGGCCCGAGAAGATATGGGGGTGATGCATGGCAGAGGCCTGACGTCAACCTCTGACAGTTTCTCGGGCGCTAAATTTCGGTGATCGGGGCCCGTCCGATATGCATGTGGGCCGTCGGATGGGAAAGCCCAGATCCGACGGTTGACGGGTTGATGAGGTACAAGGGCAATATGGAATGCGCGTACGAATAAAATATGATTATTCTCTGAAATGCGTGCCCAAAGGAACATTATAAAAAGCGGGTTTTTATGGTTTTTTGCAAGGTTTATTTACAACACGGGTTTTGGTTATTAATCCGAGCAAATCCTGGATTAATCCCAAGATTAATTTTTCGGCGCTCTTTGGGTCACGCTCAATGTTTTAGTGTTTGAAAACATTCAAAAACGATACATAGAGCTATAACGCTCGCGGAATTGGATATATACGTATTTTGGGTTGTTTTGCCAAATTTTACATAGTAATAGGGGGAATAGGGGGTATAAGGAGTTAAATAGTGATAGGTTAGTAGTTAATATGAGTGAAAAAGGGGTGGATGAGGGGGCTGAAATACTAAGTTTTTATATGAAATCAACTTAGTTTTTTAGGAACTAGATCAAAATGAAAAGAATTTTTACACAAGAAATGTGGCTCTTAAAGAAACAAGAACCAACAAAAGACTTTGACTTCTTTCACGAACATAGGTGGCATAGGGATGTTAGCCATGAATGTGATGGGGGGTAATCTGGAAGTTAGACATGCTTCATTAATTTGCTGTAAGACTGCTGAAATAGGAAATCTGCACTCACACCATGGTTTTACCTTTGCTTAGGCCAGTGAAATGTCATAAACCATGCTTTCTGCAATGCCATCTACCTACCCACTCTATTGCCTAGCATTTTTTGTTACTCCAAGGAGGGTGCACTTAGATTTGCAAACCCTTCTGTGCCTTTTCTTTTCCTTTGGCTTTTTCTTTTGGTTTTCTATCTAAACCTACCCTTATTGCTTCCAAGGCCCCAGATTAAGCAGTTGGGAACCTTCATTCTCTACCTATCTACTTTATCTGCCAAGATTGAGCTGTTTGGACAGATTTCTTTCTCTAATCTACAACAAAAATTGAAACCTGGCATGACCCAGCTTATGCTGTTGGATCACCCGTTTAGAAGTAGGGCAGCATCAACCAAATGTAAGTATATTTCTTCCACAAGAATATGAGATCTTTGTATCATCAAAGTAGATCATATTGACACTTCCCCTGCCAATCATGAAAAATGAAACCTATTGGTATAGGTAGCTAACAGGACCTACAATAACTTTTCTACTCTTGAAAATGAAATAGAATGTTATATTGTAACAACTTCGGTCATGAAGACTTTGAATGCAGGAGTAGGTTTTGGCAAACAACTCAGAAGGAGCAAGCTTCATTTTGTCCCAAAACATGGAGAAAGAAAGAACCACAACCAGAAAGATGTGGGATAGCCTTATATGCAGAAGAATAGGAAAATAAATTGTACATTGACAGTGGATGATCGAAACATATGACAAGTGATAAAGAAAAACTTCAGTCATATAGTGCCTTGGAAAAGGAAAAGAAGGTCTCATTTGGAAATGCCACCCCAACATTCATAAAAGGTAAAGGTTATGTTCATTTAAAAGAGAAGGTCAAATCTGGAAATGTTATGTATGTTGATGACTTAAAGCATAATCTATTGAGTGTCAGTCAAATGTGTGAGCAAGGAACTGAGGTAATATTTCGATCAAATGGATGTATTGTTCATGAGATTGATACGGGAAAAACAGTGATCAAAGGCATAAGAACTCCAAATAATTTATACATATTCAAAGAAGGACAAAAACAATGCTATCTAAGCAAGAATGATGAACACTGGCTATGGCATAGAAGATTGGGGCATCTAAGCTTCTCTCAGATAAGGAAAGCATGTAAATATCAGGCAGTTTGTGATCTTCCTAACATTAGAATTCTATACAATACAATATGCAAATCATGTCAGTTTGGTAAACAAACCAGAATAATTTCCTGAAAAGGAAGGATCATCTAGCATGCCACTTGAACTTGTCCATACCAATATATGTGGACCAACTAGGAAGAGGTCACCTCGAGGAGAAGAGTACTTCATAATATTCATTGACGACTTTTCAAGGATGTGTTGGATAGGACTCATGAAGTATAAAGATGAAGCTTTCGAAAAGTTCAAATCATTCAAAGCCTTAGTTGAAAATGAATCAGATCGTAGAATCAATTGCCTCAGATCTGATCGAGGTGGGGAATTTCCTCGAATGAATTTTTCGATTTTTTTGAAGAACATGGAATAACAAGGGAATTATCTGCTACAAGGACTCCTTACAAAATGGAGTAGTGGGAAGGATGAGTAGGATGGTTCAACAAATGGCTCGTGTTATGCTTGATGAGTTTGGAACTCTCGTGACCTTCTGGGGTGAAGCCGCATTTGCTGCAGTTACTATTCTCAACAAGACAAACATCGGGGTAAACAACACCCAGACTCCTCATGAACTTTGGTATGGTAAGACTCCCACGGTAAAATATTTCAAAATTTTTGGAAGCAAATGCTAAATTGAAAGGACTGATGAAAACCTTGGCAAATTTGAACCTAGAGAAGATGAAGGCATTCTCCTTGGTTACCCTACTCATAGCAAAGCATATAAGTGTTACAATAAAATAATTGGAAATTTTTTTGAAAGTATTGATGTAGTGGTTGATGAAGAATGAAACCCTCTTAGGAAAGCAAAATATGAAGAGTTCGAAGATGATGAGGACTATCCTTCAACATCAAATCAGAATCACGACAAAGAAGAAACCCATGAGGCACCAGAAGAACCCATAAGGATAGAAGAAAAGACTCCATCAAGGTACATTCAGAAGAATCATCTAGAAAATCAAATTTTGGGATAGAAAGAGGCAGGTGTACAAACAAGAAGAACCATTTCAGAAGCTTCAAGCTATCTAGCATTTCTCTCCTCCACTGAACCACAAAATGTAAGAGAAGCATGCAAATACGAATGCTGGGTCAAGACCATGGATGAAGAATTTGAGAAGATTGAAAAGAATAACACTTTGGAGTTGGTTCCTAGACCAAAAGATAAAAATGTCATAGGGACCAAATGGATATTCAAAAATAAGCTGAATGAAAAAGGAGAAGTCATTAGAAACAAGGCCAAACTTGTTTGTAAAGGGTATGCACAACAAGAAAGTATAGACTTTGAAGAAAATTTTGCACCAGTTGTTAGACTAGATGCTATAAGAATGTTCCTTTCTCTTTCTAGCTTTCAAAAGTTCAAAGTTTTTCAAATGCATGTGAAATCTACCTTTTTAAATGGAGACTTAGAAGAAGAAGTGTATATTGAGCAACCAGATGGATTTATCCTTGGAAATGATCCAAAACTTGTATGCAGACTTAAGAATGCACTCTATGGTCTTAAACAGGCTCCAAGGGCTTGGTATTATTGTCTGGAAAAATACCTCCGTCAATAAGGTTTTTCTAAAGGATCAACAGATAGAAATCTGTATATAAAAATTGATAATGATAAATTGCTAATTCTTGTTGTGTATGTTGATGATATCATCTTTGGCAGCAATGAAGAAGCCACGAGTCAAAACCTTGCTTTGGTGATGCAGAAATAATTTGAAATGTCCTTGCTTGGTGAGCCGACATATTTTCATGGGTTACAAATTCAACAAAATAAAGACAGTATCTTTTTATCAGAAACCAAGTACCTAAAGCAGATCTTGAAGAAATATGGCATGGAAGATTCGAAACCAGTATGTACCCCTATGGTAACAAGATGCAGCCTCAACGCTAATGATGAATCGACAACTGTACATCAACCAACCTATGGATCCATGATTGGTAGTTTGCTCTATCTGACGGGTACTCGACCAGACATCATGCATGTAGTGGGAATAGTTGGAATATTTCAGCCAAATCCAAAGGAAGAACACCTTCAGGAAGTTAAGAGAATTTTCAGATATCTTCAAGGAACACAAAACTATGGCTTATGGTATCCAAGAGATGCAAATCTCACACTTTATGCATATACAAATGCATATTAGGCAGGAAGCATGGATGACAGAAAAAGCACTAGTGGTGGTGCATTCTTTATGGGTTCTAGATTAGTACCTTGGTTTAGCAAGAAACATAGTTCAATTGCTTTATCTACAGCTGAAGCAGAATATGTGGCTGCTACATCTTGCTGCAGACAACTCCTTTGGATGATGCAAACTTTGCAACATTTTCAAATCAGTTGTTCTCCACCTATCTCCATATTTTGTGATAATACAAGTGCAATCCGTATTTCGAAGAATCTTGTCATGCATTCAAAGACTAAGCACATACTAATCAAGTATCATTTTCTCTGGGAACATGTGCTTGAACCAAAGGTCAAATTGGAGTATGTTCCCTCTAAGGAACAAGTTGCATATATACTCACCAAACCACTGCCCAGGGAGACATTTGAATACCTCAGACAGAAGCCGGGGGTAGTTGATGCATCATGTTGCTGTTGAATCTTGTATGTTTCAGAGAAAAGTGGTTGTACATGAGTTTCATGCGGGGGCTCCGCGTACATATGCCAGTTTATGAAGATACAGTTGCGTATATGTTGGTTTGAAGACAAATAGTGGGCCAGGATCAGGATGAAAAAAGTATGATATGGGTCTGATAGAGACCATCTGGCATAGGTTCAGTGGCAGCATATATTCTTCTAATAATGCATTGTTGGCATTATCTTAGAAGATCTTGGTTCAAGTTCACAGTGCTTTGGATTTCGGGTGGAACATGTGCAGAGCAAGAACATGGTCGCTAGTCTGAACGATGATTGACAGATGTCACTGATGATAGTTTTTGTCATAATCTTGCTGTAGATATTTCTCTCTATGTCATGTATTTCTTTTCTTATCAAGGTCATGTAATGACCTATCTTGGTTTCCCCACTATGCCTGGGATGAATGAAGTAACGTTCTTGTTTCATCATGTGTAAACTCTTGGTGTATCCCCACTTGATTGGGTAAGTGAGTCAATCCCCACTTGGTTGGGAGATGGATGAATGTATGAGTCTTTGGTGGTAGGAAGGTCATTTATAATATATAAAATCATATTTCTTCTTGTAGAACATCTTATTGAAGACCTTGCCTACAGTCAGGGGGAGCTTGGATAGCACAGCAGATCAGAGAATTTAGCATGTACTAAGGGGAAGCATAACCCTTTGCCCTTGATGTCAAAGGGGGGGGATGATTTTGAGTGACTTGGGGTTGCCATCAAGTCCAAAGGGGGAGATTGTTGGCATTATGACATAGTTTTGGTTCTATGGCACAGGTGTTGTCCTTGATTTCCACTCACTCAAATGGTAGATCATAGCTCAGGCACTCAAATGGAAGAATATAACGTTTATGTAGGTTCCTCTTAGCAAAGTCGCGTATACACGAGGGATCACCCATAAAAAGGCGCGTATACGTATGCACATACTTTCATGCAAAGAAAAATGTGTACATGTGGGAAAATTTATGTTTGGTCCATAGTATTTTGTTCGACATATTTGAACCTATGGTTTTGGTACTTGGTATTGTATCCAAAGTGTTGAACCCATGTATTGGGTCCCTAGTATTGCTTCTCAATGGTTTTGGACCATGGTTTGAGTAAGGTCTAGGTCTATAAAAAGGGAAGGAGATTATTTGGCAAGGGTATCGACGAAAGTGTTGAATATCTTAACGGGAGCAAGATCTAGAAAACTAGTGATTGGCTTATGTTGAATTGCTAGACCTGAACCAAGGAGGAACCTGAGCACTAAAAGATTGATAAGTTCTATTGATGGATCAAGATTTTAAGGCTTGAATAGTAGTATCATTGTTTTATTTTTTGATCTGTTATAATTGGCGCATGATTAGATCTATAAATCTGATAATCTGGGTATAACTGATGTCTGATTAAGTAAAAAATGGTAAATTATCTTTTATATATCTGTAGACAGGTTCGACACATCAGAAGTGCGTATACATGCAAGTTCAGCTAGAGAAGACAGCGTATACACTGGTTGGTTTTGAGACAGATGCATATATATGCAGAGTTCTCATTTTGAAGTAGCGTACGTCTCAGGAAATATACTTTAGCTACTTCTATTTATTACTGTAGTGTTCTGGGTTCAGAATTGGTGTCTGGTTACTGTTACTGTTTTCTACTTATAGCATTCTGAGAAGTGTTTGGTTGATTCTATATTGGTTTGTACAAAGGAGGTTGATTGATGCAGATACACTTGATGTTTTATTGATGATATTCATGGATCCAGTCTGAAAATTTATGAAACGTGGTCCCTAGAAGAAAAGTGAAGGTTGTAGCCTTCTGTAGGTTAGCACCTACGTACTAGTACCTTAGCTAGTACAAGAGCTAAGGAGGTTGTAGCTCCCTTCCAGGAGAACCTGGAGAACGAGAGAAGGTTGTAGCCTTCTGCAAGTTGCAGCCTGCATATTGGTATAAGATTGCACCAGTACAGAATCATTGTAAAAACAAGATTCTAATTGAAAGAAGATAGAGACAAATTGCAGCAGGTGGTTTTCACCCACATTGGGTTTCCACCTTATATCTTGTGTTCTTGTGTGTGACTGTCTTATTTTTCTGTTCCTGGTTAATGTTTATATGGTTCTAACATCTACATCTGAAGAATAATTAAATTATAAGTTATATGCTAGTTTCCTTAACTGAAGTTGTGTATATACGCTGGTTCTACTAACTTAAGTAGTGTATACAAATTTGTGTATGAATTGAAAAATAATTGTCCAGATAACACTGATTCAACCCCCCCTCTCAGTATTATTTCCAACAATTGGTATCAGAGCAGGTCCTTCAGAAGAAGCTTGACCACTTGAAGGAAGATCTATCATCATGAGCAACTATGAGAGAGAGGCATCCATCATGCCACCAATCTTTGATGGGAAGAACTTTGTCTTTTGGAAGGTAAGAATCACAACCTATATCCAATCTCTTGGTACAGAAGTTTGGGATATTGTGGAAACAGGATACACATTTCCATCATCAACTCCTACAGATACGGCTGGTAAGAAGTAGTATGAAACAAATGCAAAGGCTGTGAATACTCTATTAGGGAGTCTATCACAATCAAAATTCGTCAAGGTTATGCAGCCCGCAACCGCAAAAGAAATATGGGACAAGATCGTTCTGAGCTATGAAGGAGATGATCAGGTAAAACGAGCAAAACTACAAACTCTTAGAATTCAATATGAAAATATCAGAATGTATAATGATGAAAGTGTGCCTAAATATTTCCTACGTATATATGAGATTGTCAATTGTATGAAAAACTCGGGTGAACAAATAAAAGAAGTTGTTTTGGTTGAAAAGGTTCTAAGATCCTTGTCTTCTAAGTTTGATTCAAAATTTTCTGCCATAGAAGAAAAGCAGAATCTACAGAGCCTTATCATGTCTCAGCTGCACAAAATTATAACTACTTATGAAATGAGAAAAGAGGGACCATCAGATAGGAGAGAAGCCACATTCAAAGCCTCATGAAAAGGAGATTACAATGAGTTAGGACATATGTCTGAAGAAGAGGAAGAATCAAACTTTGTCAAGAACTTGCAACAGGGAACTGGAATATTTAGAGGTAAGCTATCTTTCGAATGCTTTGCTTGTGGAAGAGTCGGTCACTATGCTACAAAGTGTCCACATAAAGATAAACCAGACAAAGGTAAGGAACTTGTTACATGGAACAAAAAACAAAATGTAAGTAAAAGGAGCTATTATACTCATGAAGACAGTGATGGAATTTCAAATTGTGATGAAGATGAACAAAGTAATGACGATAGACTTTTCATGGCCTTTGAAGATGATGATTTCTTGGATGCTATAAATGAAGAAGGTCTTTATGAAGAAATTTATAAACTTAAAATTTGTTTAGAAGAAAAGAATATGATCATAGATACTCTAACATTCCAACTTGCTAAAAGAGATAAAAACAATGAAGATTTAGAATGTGAAATTGTGGGACTCAGAAAAGAAATTGAGAAAACAAAAGCCCTCAATCTTATATTTGCTAAAGGATCTGAAACTTTAGATGAAATTATCAAAATGCAGTGTTATCCTCTAATCAAGACATGTCTCAGATATTCTGAAGAAGCTTCTCAAGCATAGAAGCAAGCATAGAAGCCATCCACCTCCAAAAGTTATCTAGATGTAGCAAGGAAAAATTAACAGGTTGACAATCGACAACAAAATCATAATGGGGATTACCAGGTAAATCAGGGACAATTTGCTTCAAGAATGAAAAAGGATTACCAAGTAAATCAGGGGCAATGTACTTCAAGGATGAACAAAAGCTTCAACCAACCACAGGTAAATCATTCTCAATTTGTCTCAAGAATGGATGTCAATAGGAACTACAATCATTTGGCTTGTAGGCTTGATAATCACAGGAATTTCTTCAATGACCAATGTTTCTCTTGTCATAACATTGGTCACAAAGCTACTCAATGTGTTGCCTACAAGACCATCATGAATAGGGAAGCTCAAAAATGAAGGAGTATGATTGGGATCATGAAAAGACCTACAATAACTTTTCTACTCTGGAAAATGAAATAGAATGGTCTATTTGTAACAACTTCGGTCATGAAGACTCTAAATATAGCAGTAGGTTTTGGCAAACAACTCAGAAGGAGCAAGCTTCATTTTGTCCCAAAACATGGAGAAAGAAAGAACCACAACCAGAATGATGTGGGATAGCCTTATATGCAGAAGGACAGGAAAGTCAATGGTACATTGACAGTGGATGCTCGAAACATATGATAGGTGATAAAGAAAAACTTTAGTCATATAGTGCCTTAGAAAAGGAAAAGAAGGTCTCATTTGGAAATGACACCCCAACATTCATAAAAGGTAAAGGTTCTTTTCATTTAAAAGAGAAGGTCAAAGCTAGAAATGTTATGTATGTTGATGGCTTAAAGCATAATATATTGAGTGTTAGTCAAATGTGTGATCAAGGTACTCAGGTAATATTTTGATCAAATGGATGTATTTTTCGTGAGCTTGATACGGGAAAAATAGTGATCAAAGGCATAAGAACTCCAAATAATTCATACATATTCAAAGATGGACAACAACAATGCTATCTAAGTAAGAATGATGAACACTGGCTATGACACAGAAGATTGGGTATCTAAGCTTCTCTCAGATAAGGAAAGCATGCAAATATCATGCAGTTCATGATCTTCATGACATTATAATTCCAGACAATACAATATGCAAATCATGTCATTTTTGTAAACAAACCTGAACTAATTTCCTTGAAAAGGAAGGATCAATTAGCAAGCCACTTGAACTTTTCCATACTGATATATGTGGTCCAACTAGGAAGAGGTCATCTCAGGGAGAAGAGTGCTTCATATTGTTCATTGATGACTTTTCAAGGATGTATTGGATAGGACTCACGAAGTATAAATATGAAGCTTTCGAAAATTTCAAATCATTCAAATCCTTGGTTGAAAACGAATCAGATTGCAAAATCAAATGCCTCAGATCTAATTGAGGAGGGGAATTTACCTCGAATGAATTTTTCAACTTTTGTGAAGAACATGGAATAGGAAGGGAATTCTCTACTGCAAGGACTCCTCAGCAAAATGGAGTAGTGGAAAGGATGAACATAACGATTCAACAAATGGCTCGTGCTATGCTTGATGAGTTTGGAACTCCCGCGACCTTCTAGTGTGAAGCCACATTTGCTACAGTTACTATTCTCAACAAGAAAAACATCTGGGTAAACAACACTCAGACTCCTCATGAACTTTGGTATGGTAAGACTCCCATGGTAAAATATTTCAAATTTTTTTGAAGCAAATGCTACATCAAAAGGAATGATGAAAACCTTGGCAAATTTGAACCTAGAGCAGATGAAGGCATTCTGCTTGGCTACCCTCCTCACAGCAAAGCATATAAGTGTTACAATAAAATACTTGGAAAATTTGTCGGAAGTATTGATGTAGTGGTTGATGAAGAAGGAAACACTCGTAGGCAAGTAAAATCTGAAGAGTTCGAAGATGATGAGGAATATCCTTCAACATCAAATCAGAATCATGACAAAGAAGGAACCCATGAGGCACCAGATGAACAGATAAGGATATAAGAAAAGACTCCATCCATGCACGTTCAAAAGAATCATCCAGAAACTCAAATTTTGGGACAGAAAGAGGCAGGTGTATAAACAAGAACAACCATTTCATAAGCTTTAAGATATATGGCGTTGCTCTCCTCCACTGAACCACAAAATGTAAGAGAGGCATGCAAAGACGAATGCCGGGTCATTGCCATGGATGAAGAACTTGAGCAAATTGAAAAGAATAACACTTGGGAGTTGGTTCCTAGACCAAAAGATAAAAATGTCATAGGGACAAAATGGATATTCAGAAATAAGCTGAATGAAAAAGGAGAAGTCATTAGAAACAAGGCCAGACTTGTTTGTAAAGGGTATGCACAACAAGAAGTTATAGACATTGAAGAAACTTTTGCACCAGTTGCTAGACTAGAGGCTATAAGAATGTTCCTTGCTCTTTCTAGCTTTCATAAGTCAAAGTTTTTCAAATGGATGTGAAATCTACCTTTTTAAATGGAGACTTAGAAGAAGAAGTGTATATTGAGCAACCAGATGGATTTATCCTTGGAAATGATCCAAAACTTGTATGCAGACATGAGAAGGCACTCTATGGTCTTAAACAGGCTCCAAGGGATTGGTATTATTATTTGGACAAATAACTTCATCAACAAGGTTTTTCACAAGGATCAACAGATAGCAATCTATATATAAAAATTGATAATGATAAATTGCTAATTCTTGTTGTGTATGTTGATGATATCATCTTTGGCAGCAATGAAGTAGCCATGAGTCAAAACTTTGCTTTGGTGATGCAGAAAGAATTTCAAATGTCCTTGCTTGGTGAGATGACATATTTCCTTGGGTTACAAATTCAACAAAATAAATATGGTATGTTTTTATCACAAACCAAGTACCTAAAGTAGATCTTCAAGAAATATGGCATGGAAGATTTGAAACCAGTATGTACCCCTATGGTAATAGGATGTAGCCTCAGTGCTAATGATGAATCAACAACTGTACATCAACCAACCTATAGATCCATGATTGGTAGTCTGCTCTATCTGACCGGTGCTCGGCCAGACATCATGCAGTGGGAATAGTTGGAAGATTTCAGGCAAATCCAAAGGAAGCACACCTTCAGGAAGTTAAGAGAATTTTCAAATATCTTCAAGGAACACAAAACTATGGCTTATGGTATCCTAGAGATGCAGATCTCACACTTCATGCATATACAGATGCAGATTGGGCAGGAAGTGTGGATGACAGAAAAATCTCTAGTGGTGGTGCATTCTTTATGGGTTCTAGATTAGTATCTTGGCTCAGCAAGAAACAAATTTCAATTGCTTTATCTACAGCCAAAGCAGAATATGTGGCTGTTGCATCTTGCTGCACACAACTCCATTGGATGATGCAAACTTTGGAAGATTTTCAAATCACTTGTTCTCCACCTATCTCCATCTTTTGTGATAATACAAGTGCAATCAGTATTTCGAAGAATCTTGTCATGCATTCAAAGACTAAGCACATATCGATCAAGTATCATTTTCTTCAGGAACAAGCCCTTGAACAAAAGGTCAAATTGGAGTATGTTCCCTCTAAGGAACAAGTTGCAGATATACTCACCAAACCACTACCCAGGGAGACATTTGAATACCTCAAACAGAAGCTGGGGGTAGTTGATGCATCATCTTGCTGTTGAATCTTATTTGTTTCAGAGAAAAGTGGTAGTAAATGAGTTGCATGCGGGGGATCCACGTACATACATCGGTTTATGAAGATACAATAGCATATATGTTGGATTAAAGACAAACAGTGGGCCAGGCTTAGGATGAAAAGAGTCCGATATGGGTCTGATAGAGACCATCTGGCACAGGTTTAGGGGAGCATATATTCTTCTAATAATGCATTGTTGGCATTATCTTGGAAGATCTTGGTTCAAATTCACAGTGCTTTGGATTTCAGGTGGAACAGGTGTAGAGCAAGAACATGGTTGCTAGTCTGAATGATGATTGACAGATGCTGCTGATGATAGTTGTTTTCATAATCTTGCTGGAGATATTTCTCTCTATCTCATGTATTCATTTTCTTATCAAGGTCATGTAACGACCTATATTGGTTTCCCCACTATGCCTAGGATGAATGAAGTAATGTTCTTGTTTCGTCATGTGTAAATGCTTGGTGTATCCCCACTTGATTGGGTAAGTGATTCAATCCCCACTTGGTTGGGAGATGGATGAATGTATGAGTCTTTGGTGGTAGGAAGGTCATTTATAATATATAAAGTTTTGTATCTTCTTGTAGAACATCTTCTTGCAGACCTTGCCTACAGTTAGGGGGAGCTTGGATAGCACAACAGATCAGAGAATTTAGCATGTACTGAGGGAAAGCATAACCCTTTTCCCTTGATGTTAAAGGGGGAGGATGTTTTTGAGTGACTTGGGGTTGCCATCAAGTCCAAAGGGGGAGATTGTTGGCATTATGACATAGTTTTGGTTCTATGGCACAAGTGTTGTCCTTGATGGCAACTCACTCAAATGGCAGATCATAGCTGAGGCACTCAAATGGAAGAAGATAACGTATATGTAGGTTCCTCTCAGCAAAGTCGCGTATACACGCGGGATCACCCATAAAAAGGCACGTATACGTATGCACACACTTTCATGCAAAGAAAAATGTGTACATGTGGGAACATTTATGTTTGGTCCATAGTATTTTGTTCGACATATTTGAACCTATGGTTTTGGTCCTTGGTATTGTATCCAAAGTGTTGAACCCATGTATTGGGTCCATAGTATTGCTTCTCAATGGTTTTGGACCATGGTTTGAGTAAGGTCTAGGTCTATAAAAAGGGAAGGAGATTATTTGGCAAGGGCATCGACGTAAGCGTTGAATATCTTAAGGGGAGCAAGATCTGGAAAACTAGTGATTGGTTTATGTTGAATTGCTGGACCTGAACCAAGGAGGAACCTGAGCACTAAAAGATGGATAAGTTTAATTGATGGATCAAGATTTTAAGGCTTGAATAGTAGTATCATTGTGTTATTTTTTGGTGTGTTATAATTGGCGCATGATTAGATCTATAAATCTAATAATCTGGGTATAACTGATGTCTGATTATGTAAAAAATGGTAAATTATCTTTTATAGATCTGTACATAGGTCCGGTACATCGGAAGCGCATATACGCAAAGGTTCAGCTAGGGAAGACAACATATACGCTGGTTGGTTTTGAGACAGACGCGTATATATGCAGGTTTCTCATTTTGAAGTAGCGTACGTCTCACGAAATATGCTTTAGCTGCTTCTGTTTATTATTGTAGTGTTCTGGGTACAGAATTGCTGTCTGGTTACTGTTACTAGTTTCTAGTTACAACATTCTGAGAAGTGTTTGGTTGATTCTATATTGGTTTGTACAAAGGAGATTGATTGATGTAGATACACTTCATGTTTGATTGATGACATTCATGGATCCATTCTGAAAAATTATGAAACGTGGTCCCTCGAAGAAAAGAGAGGGTTGTAGCCTTTTGTAGGTCAGCACCTATGTACTAGTACCTCAGCTAGTACAAGAGCTAAGGGGGTTGTAGCTCCCTTCCAGGAGAAGCTAGAGAACGAGAGAAGGTTGTAGCCTTCTGCAGGTTGCAACCTACGTATTGGTATAAGACTACACCAGTATAGAATCATTGTAAAAGGAAGATTCTAATTGAAAGAAGATAGAGACAAATTGTAGCAGGTGGTTTTCACCCACATTTGGTTTCCACCTTATATCTTGTGTTCTTGTGTGTGACTGTATTATTTTTCTGTTCCTGGTTAATGTTTATATGGTTCTGACATCTGCATCTGAAGAATAATTAAATTATAATTTATACACTAGTTTCCTTAACTGAAGTTGCGTATATACGGTAGTTTCACTAACTTAAGTAGTGTGTACAAATCTGTGTATGAATTGAAAAAAAATTGACCTGATAAGACTGATTCACCCACCCCTCTCAGTATTATTTCCAACATAAAATGCATCATCTTCTTCCATATTTTTTAATTAAAACTTAATTAAATTTAGTTATACATTATTGGATGAATTTTGTCTTTGTAGGTTTTAGTAGAGGATTCATTATTTAGGCAACATGGTTTCTGCTAGACCAACCCAAAAGGCCACATAAAAACCCAAGTGACTGAGGGAAAAGATAATTTCCTCAGCCAAAAACTTAAACATTCATACTTAATTCAATCGTTCTAAAATTCAAGAGAAGACTTAGCATCATCATCTTCAATGATCTCTTGATTGTCATCTTAAGCTTTCTTAAAGTGCTCTCGGAGTATCCCACAAGCCCCTAAACATACCCTCCTTTTCCCTACGCTCAGCCAAGACTCTCTTCTCCTTTTCTTGGCCACCTATTTCTTGTTGGTCTATGGATTTATCTATGATATCATTGTCGAGCTACCAAGCATTGGGAGCACACAAGATCCTGTCATAGGGAATGTAAAACTGATGGTCGTTCTCTTTTGAAAAGTGAACGGGAAATATATCATCGTCGAGGTTTATGTTCTTGCTTGGTGATGTGGGGATAATTTTGTTGGACTTGGCCCCAGACAAACATAGAGCAGGGAATGTCAAGGTCTCTTTTGCGGTGGCAAAGGATTATTCTTTTGTGATCATTTATATCATGAGTATGATATTCGTTCACATCAAAATTCTATTTTATTTGAGTTAATCAGGATTTTGAATAATAGATCTAGACATTTTAGGTCCATTACTGTTTTAGTAAAACATCTGTACTATTATTTTGATTTTATATTCAAGACTATGGGACCTCTTTGTCCCTCACCATGTTCTTATTCATTAGTCAACCTTCCTATATTATGTAGGTTTTATTATGCAACTAGGGAATTATAATAAGCGAGAAGTGTTGGGGAATGATAAGCTTGAATCGTTGATTAATATATCATTTGATTCAACTTTCCTGTAGATATATAACAACACCACCTTGACCTCGAGTGTCTGATTCTCCATTTTTTCGACTGTTTCTTATCCCTTCCATATGTCATCACATTATATGTTTTCACCCCCTATATGATGTTGTTGTTTTTGTTCTTCACAATCTGCAGCACCGATTGTGCACTTATCTTTCTCTTCTAAATTCTTCATAACCTCTTCTTTATTAGGTTCCATTTTTGATAATTCAGAAGTACCACTCTTTAGGTTAGCATGGGAGTGATAATCCCTTTTAGTGATATGCTCATGATCACTCTGACCTGCACCCTCCATAGACATAGATTCTTCTACAATTATGGCATCGACTGTCTTTCGCAACTGAAACACTAGATGGTATACAACCTTCCTTAACTCCCACACAAATGACTTCACACCCTGCACAAAAATAAGAACATATATTACTTAGTTAAAAATAATGGTAATCTCATGTAATAATTAAGGTTTCATGCCCCATTATTAAAGGAAAATGAAGTCAAAATAAATACCTGAATCACATCGAGTCTAAGTAGAAGAGACATGATCTGGAAATTATAATGATCCAGATATTCTCTTAGTTTCTCTAACTCTGTTCAAATTTTTCTTTTTTGGGGGAAGCCCCACTTGCCGTATACATAAATGCAAATTTGAGTTTTATTAAATTAAATTGAACATCTATCCTCTGGATGAGTATGATTTTAAAATATTTATGAGATATTGTCATCCCCAAAATCCCATACATTTCTCGCCAAGATGGCAGATAAAATTTGGAAGGTCCTTTTTAAAGTATCATGATATGGCCCTCACCTACATTCTCTGAAGATGGAATTGGAAATATGGATATTTCTTGCAGCCTATGTCACTTGATCAGATAACATCCGATATCCAAAAAACATACTACGCAAATAAAGCAAAATTAAGCTGAAAAAGGTTGCCTTCATCCATGGTCAACAAACTAATAATTTATATGACAGACAAGAGTAATAGAGTATTGATAACTCTGGAAAAATGTTGAAAATCAGGTTGCATCAATATGATAACTAGGAAAGGTAAACACATTTACTAAAAATATGATATATCTTTTCTAGTTCATAGCTAGTTTGTTTGTTAAAACATGTCTTGCAATAACAAAAGCCAGATAGAGACTAATGCTTTAGCTCCATACACGAATTGTTTATTCTGAACCCTGTAAGTTCTAAATCAACTAAAGAATCAAAGCATCATGGCTAAACACTTGATAAGAGGAGCTCATACATTTTTCAGATGAAATTAATAGAATTCATATTCTTTTAGGATTTTGACCACCGAAGAGACGCAATGTTTCTTAATTGTTTTTCTTTCTTCTCCAGAGAAAGCAATGTCTTAATAATCAAGAACAATCCATATAATACATCAACAAAGTAGGGTTTGGTTCATCCCAAAAAATTAGAATCTTCTTTTTCACTGTGGATATATGACTTCCACTTCCAAACAACTTCTCATCACAATCTTCAGGTTGTTGTTTATGGAAGATGGTAGAACATCACAGTAATGTCTCCTCGAAAACTGCAAACATAGATCCACATTTTCTTAATTAGTATAAAAAGAAGTATAAATTTCCTAATTTACTCACTCAAGTAAGAAGTTAATATAAATCATAAATACAAGGATGTAAACGTGAAAATACTTTCTTCTATTTTAGTTGTGACTTCTGTCATAAAAATCTGATCTGTTGCAGAGCTTGCAACACACTTTTAACCAGTTGGAAACTAGCCCCTGTTTTTCTTTTATAGGTAGTGGTGATTGCCTTCAATATAGTTCTAACACTTTCTAAAAATAAGACAACAGACCTCAGTCAAGGATTCCTGGAAAAATTATGAGTTTTGAACACAAAATGATCTGTCATCATTTTCCTCCAATGCATGAAATTCTGCTGAGGATATTCGAGTTCACGTGGGAATTGCAAGCTATCAAAAATATGTACAATGTATCCCTAGCACAATATATCATAGCAGATAGTGTTTTGAAGAATGCTACTAGAATCAACCTTAACTGCCTCAAAGAGATGTCCAAAGACATGTGTTTGATTCATATTAGGGAATATTGGTGCCATTGCATCTAAATGATGAAGTGATACCAAGGGTTTCAGTGGGTGAGTGGACAACCATCCTAACAAGTTTCCATGAAAATCAACCTATTTATTGTATAAAAATATAATTCAAAATCCTTAACCATGTATTACGTTTCTGATTGCAAGTGTTGAAAATAAAATTCTTTGTCATAGCTTTCCTCCAATGCATGAAAGTCTACTGAGGAGATTTGAGTTCATGCGGGAATTGCAGGCTATCAAAAACATGTACGCAGTATCCCCATGACACATACAATGACCTTGCTGCAATCTATCATAGCAGATAGTCTGTTGAAGAATCCTACTAGAATCAGCCTTCATTGGCTCAAAGTAATGTCCAAAAGCCTGTGTTTGATTCATATGAGGGAATATGGGTGCCATTACATCTAAATGATGAAGTGATACCAAGGGTGTTAGTGGGTGAGCAAACAACCAGCTTAAAGCGTTTCCACAAAAATCAACTCACCGATTTCACACCAATATAAGTCAAAATCCTTGACCATGTATTAAGTTTCTGATTGCGTAAACTATCACATGGTCAATGTTTCTCACTTATAGCTTCTCACTTATGTGCTCAGATGTGCTAGATAGGATTTCCTCCTTTGGAAGGTTTCTTCATCTATGTAAATTCCAAACTCAAAGATAGATATAGTTATTTTGATTTTATGTTTTATTTTTTTCAACCTAAAGAAACTGAATATATTTTATTGATATGCAAAAGGTAGTTATATTCATTAGATAGGTGTAACTTAGTTGTATTATAACATTCATTGTATATTATAATGTGTCTATTGCGAAGTATTGTTCTTTTGGATCCAGCTGTCCTAGTTATTGTAGATCAATTTTTCTAAAAAAACAAAAAAACAAAGCTCCCAACAACTTCTAAAACTTTATTCCCTTATCTGACTGCCAAAATGAAACAGAGTGTCGACAAAAAATTATTGTGACTGAGTTAATTTGACCAAAAATAAATAAAAGTGTTACTGCCTAACTTTATTGAATCTTTCCTTCAGAATAATGTGTATTTTGTTCATCCAAAAGAGCCATGACAATACCAAGTAAAAATCCATCAACTTTTTTAGCAGTTCGAGTAGCTTAGCTCAGAGCGTTAGCCCTATTCGGAAAGGTAACAACACTAACGTGAGATATCTCTCTGTTTATTTTAACTGATTTATTAAACATTCTATTTCAAATGGTGTTTAGATTCCTCCTAATGTCTTTGTACTTCTTTCATGAAAAACAAATGAAATCTGCCTTCTTTTGTTAAACTCGAAAGATTCCAATAATTTGTTTTCTATTTGAAAAATCTTGTTCTCTATTTTTTTATTAATGTCTAGGACATTTTAGAGCACAAGTAAAGATTACCATACCCCTATCATCTTCAGTCACTGCTACTCCACTAGTTACCTAGATTTTCTTTGGAGATCCATAATTCTTTATTCAATGCACATGACTAGGATAAACCCAATATGTATTTTGTGAAGTTACAATCGTGATGTTAGATTTTGTAAGTTTAGGTAAATGGTTGGAGACCGATAATTTCGAAATTAGCTACAAATTCACTATAATTTTGAAGTTTAAACTTCATATAATCATATGTACGGGTTACAAATTTTGAGGTCCTTCAAGTGTATCACTTCATCAATTGATGACATTTCTCAGTTGGGCCAGGTTTATCTGTAATTTGTTCTCTAAATTGTGTTCTGATTTAAATCATGCACTAATAACATATTGATTGTACATATCTTATTCAAATACAATGACAGTGACATTTTGGAGTTTTTACTCATAGTGATGTCATCTAGATCAAATGGATATTTTGTTCGAGGCCTAGAGTTTCCACCTATTAATCCTTTATTCCAAATCCATCTAATTCCTATTCTATAAAATTTCATTTATTACTTTAATTTTTTTGGCAAGTTTGAAGTCTAAAAACTATTTTTGTGGGCAGATCTTACCCAACATTTTGGTAATCCTTAAAATTTAATCATATAATCAATAATTTATCACTTGATTTAAACATAGAACATTCACAACTAATATACCTAGCACATATCAAGCCTACTGCTATCAATTATTCATCTTGGAATCACCATCATATTCTGTGGTGATTTCCCTCTCTCTGCAACAGTCATTTTTTTTTTAAAAGTAAAGAATATCATTCTCCTTTAGGATTGAGGTTTATTGATTGGAAATTGTTTTAATAGCTAACTTATATAGGAAATTTTGGTGATTTTCACCATGTATTATGATTGTTTTATAATATAATGATCAATTCATCTTGTGAATTGAGTCTATCTCAAGTGGTTAAGAAGAAATTGTTATTCACCTCAACCATTTTCAATATTTGTGATGTGTTCACTCTTCTTGAGCAAATCGTTGATTGAGACTCTTTATGATCTGTGAGGATTATCCATTTCTTATTCATTGGCTAGAGGATGGTTGGCTTGAAGGTGGGTTGTAAGTTACATGTTAAAAAAAATTAAACATCTCATTTTGCATAGCTTACTACTGGAACATGTCTTGTGCCAGTCTTCATTGAGATGCAGTTTCAAAGTAATATGCTATTCTCTTGTTTTTTCATGTAGGTAGAATTTCTTTTTCCTGAGAAAAAAATCCAATAATTTTATATTGATAATAAGATTACATCCATATATGCCAATAGGCATTCCTAATGGCCAAATAGCCTCAAAAAATATTTGTTGAGAAGAGTCCAGGTCTACAAAAACTTTAAAAGCATTTGTATCCATGTCATTTGTCAAGAGAACAACCTCTCAAAAGGATACATCTGTACTCCTATTATCTATACTGACGCTTTGTCCATAATCCAAAATTTAATCATTTACCTACCCCTATTTATATAATTTGCATCCCTATTATAGTCAAAATGACCATATATAACTATTGAAAAAAATGATAAGATCATTTGTCATATTTGAGAAAAAAACATAGAGAGAGTAACAAGATTGTTTAGTGCCAAGTGTCATGAAGAAATTCTATTTGCTGGCCTTCCTTCGAATTTGTGACTTTCAATGAGGCTGGTTTCATTTCCAAGCCAACTTTGGACAATCTACCTGCTTGTTGATTCCTGTTCTTGGTCAAAGGAAACATAAAAATAGAAGGTAAGTTGTATGTTTTGAAAAAGAGGCTACAAGTGGTATCTCAAAATTTTAGAGGCTCTTTTAAGCCAATTTATGACTGGATTTGAGTCCCCATAGGCATGAAGGTAGGAAATCTTGTATTCTTGAGTAGTTTTAGACACATTATGTCTACATAGTTGTTTTGAGGCATGATTGATACAATCTGAAAAGGATATTGGTCCCCAACAATCTTTTTGTTTGAGTCTGTAAACTTTTTCATATAAATTCTATTTTGTTTTATGAATAGGTTTGCATGTGTAAAATTCTAAATGTAAAGAACAACCTTTTAAGTGGTGCACTTATGCATTTGGATTGATCCCAACAATGCTATAGTTGGAGATGAACTTTTGCATCAATGGGATTTTAGTTCAGAACATTTTGTAGAAGGTGGAGGAGAGAGAGGTGGGAAATAGATGGTTCAACAAGATGAGGATTTGCACTCATCCATTAAGAATATTTGTGGTAATAATGAAACTTCATGCATTGATCAACTTGTTTTCTATTGTTCATTGTGCACCCTTTTGCATGGCTAGCGCCTTCTTCATCAACAATACAACACCAACTCCATCACTTATTTGGCTTGATTTTCCTTTGTGAGATTGAAACAAAACATAGAAATAACTGACATAGACTGGATACTCAACATCTAGTGCTTTACAATGGCAGACAATCTAGCATGCTATAACTTTTTTGATAAAATCAACAACATAGAAAACATGCTTAGCATGCAATTGGGAAGGAAACTCTATACCAACGGTGGTGCTTACCCTCCTCTTAAATGCATGTCAGAGTTTACCTAAATCATAAAGAGAAGCGTTAGGATAAAAGCCATCGTCAACATATATCATCATGGGCTTCTCATCTCTAGTTTTAGGATCAACAATCTTCAGCACAAAAACAAGAAACACATTAAGTACCATTGCGGCAACTCTCCAACGACTCTAGCTTTGGAAATTACAGAACATGGGTGTTGCTTCAACTAGGATAATCTCATATTTGAACTTCCCTACAACTGTTGCTACTATTTTGTGTCTATGTTATTCAACCTCAAAAACAATTCTAATGTTAATATTCATCTCAGGTTCCTTACCTTCATTGATTAATTCATACGAATTGCACCAACATTGACTTCACTCAAATCAAAACCTTAAATTATCATCCATATACCACTGCCTGATCATGGTCTTGATGTGAAACTCCAGAGTGGTAAACTACGTTTTTTGAGATGATACCCATGGGCAAAAGACAATCTTGTGCTTTTCTGAAAAATTCAACCTATTGTAAGTGGCAACAAAAGCCATGAGTGCCTTTCACACAAATCTTTAATGAAGTACTTATATATCTATCCTTCTTAGCTGTCTATATCTATATATATATATATATATATTTATATATATATATATATATATATAATATATATATATATATATATATATATATATGAATAAATATGAGGGCTATATTAAAGACATAGAAGAGTATGGACAACAACATCAAATTGAAACTATTGACAAAATTAAAAGCCTTATGTTTACAACATCATTAACTTTTATTGGTTCCTACCTTTGAATTGACAGAACCTTCCCAAACCATAGGATTGACAGTCATTAAATCCACTCCTACACTGACGACTGAAGAAAACAAATTGAAATCATAAACTTATCTAATTTAAAACCTGTTATGATAATCCAGTGGTAGCAAACATATATTGACATACCAATTTCATAAAACCTAGCTTTAATTGTAGTTGCAACATCTACAATTGCTTGTAGGTCTGAAGATCATTGTATATTGACAGTGTTGACATGTACAATCTCCAGAGAGATGACATGGTAAGAAACATACAATTTTGACAGAAACTCAGGCATCCAACAAGAAAATAATTCATTTGACACACGAAATGGTAGGATATACACTTGGGAATCCATCATAAAAATTAGCCATCCTGCACTCATTGGCATGCTGAGAGCCAGGTGCAAGAACATTACCTACTACAATATCACCAACTTCAATTGGATTAAGTCCAATCTTTTCAATCAATGTCTACAGGAATCTAGAGAACATTTAGAGACAATTTTTTGCACTCATGCTTCATGGACCATAATTGCTAGGGGGATAATTTTTAAACTGCATAAAAAAATCATGAATAAATTTATCGGTGTAACTGTTGATCCATAACTTAAAAACGGGATCAAGAAATTCATCAGTAAGAGTATCCTTAAAACTTACACATTTAACCTTGCAAATAGGGGTACGACAAACCTTGTAGAAGTGACAATTAGATAGAGAAAAACTAGGTGTTTATCACTAATCAACAAGAATTAGGAAAACTTTGAACTCAATCAATCACATATGATAAAATGAAAAGCTTTGGAAGATATTTCTTGAAAAACCATCAATTAAGATGGAAAAAAATGGAAACTTACGCAACAATGACAACATCATCACCAAAATCAACAAATCTTTCATAGGAAGCACTATCTCCAATAGCATAAACTGAAGCCTAGTAAAAAAATAATAATGATCGATACTTATATTCTCACTAGATGATCCATGCGTTAAATATACTCAACATAGTATTGACTCTCTTCTAATGTAAAGAAGATAAAATAATTTTTTTAATAATATATTTATGGAAAAACCAAATTAATAATGACCTAAAACAAGGGTACAATAAATCTAGTTAAGGAGATTTAGTTGTTAGGATTCACCTTGACTTAGGAATGATAGTCTATAACTAGTGGTTTTGGGTCCATGGTATTACACCAATTATATTTGGAGGGAAATAATATTATAAATAGGTTTATTAGTCTCCATTGTAATGTGCCAAAGGTTGATCAAATGTAGGCTCCCTTCCCATTGTAATAGACCAAGGGTTTACCAGCTTGGCCAAGCTTTCATGGAATTCCGTTAGTTGGGTTATCCCCATAGTCAGGGTTTTCCTAGGGTATTTATGGGGTTGTTAGTGTGCATGATAACTTCTATGTTGTGTTGATTATTATGTTTATTAACCTTGCCTTTTATACATGACACCAACTAATTTTAATTTAACACAAGCATCCACTAAACTCCATACAATAGTACCTCAAACATTCTGAATCCGTCAACACATTCGAACATATAACATCGAACTTATCATTTCAAGATAGTATCAACTACCATACCTATTGCAAAAAAAGTTAAGAATAATAGTTTTCACCCAAAAACTCCACAAAACACAACACTCATAGCCCCTGCCCCAACACCCACCCAGACTAAATTTGAAAAAGAAAACAAAAATAGGAAGGTTGATATGTAAGCATAGAGTATATTTCACCATAT
>APFE030370593.1:0-16107 GCA_000404065.3 Pinus taeda
TGAAAAAAACATTAGAATTAAGTTAACATTTCTAGAATAAAACCCTCGATAATAGATTTATCTAGCCAAGTTCTAGGTAAATAGTGAATAATACATGTTCAATACTCCACAAGTTGATTGAGTCTAAGTTGGAAGCCAGAAACTTTAATAACCAAAGAATCCAATTGTAGTTTGAAACCCAAGAGAAGTGTTGCGAGAAAATCAGAGCACAAATGAGAAATGAATTTGAAACGAAGCTCGGGTGGGTAGTCAATTTTACCAATCAAACCACCAGGCATCCTATTCTATTTTATCTTATCAAAAAGTCTTTTCCATACACTTGGGAACACCATCACATGGACGAGACAAAACCCTTGGCTTCTTGCCTAATGCATAGAGGGAAAGGATCACACATTGATATGCCACCTGTGGTGATAAGTAGGAGGTTGGTCAATTGTTAACAAGGTTTACAAATTTTAAAAAATATATAAGGCATGAGCTTAAGACCTAATCACACTTTGTATTATAGTGGTGACTCACACAACACCTTTGAGATCATTTGTGTATATTTGTTTAGTGTACATAAGTTGCGAGGTTGAGTCCTCAAAAAGGATGTTGGCATAAGAATTATTTATACCCCAAATTGTTTTAATTAGAAGAAAAATATTCACTGGCACAATGAGACATGGACAAAAAACATGTCTTATGTATCTATTGAAAAATAAAATAAAGTTAAGGGTTCAATTCTCACCTTCTTAAACATGTTTGATACATCATCCACTCAAAAATAAAATGTAATTAACACTTAATTGTATAGTGTTTCAGCTACATTACATTTGATGTTAGAGTTGTAGCTTACAACACCAAGGCCCATGGTCCAAATCACAGTTAGAATTTAACAAAATAATATTTTTTTCTTACACAGTAAGGAGTAGAAGAAAGGGACATGATGGAAGAATCATTTTTAATACCTCTTGAGGGAGAAGAAAAAATCTAGGTGCAATTAGGAGGTGAAGAATCACCCTATACATAGGAACTATTAGAAATTGTAAAAGGCATGAAACTGAAGTTACCCAGTATTAGGGAAGATAATGAAAAGTTGTTGAAATCTAGTGCTCAACAAGAAAGGCTCATAAAATTTTAACTAATAAGTCAAATATGAAAATAGTAGGACTAAATGTAGAGGTTAATAATAGGGAGGAGTTCTATAAAAATAAAATCCCATAAAACATGAGTGAAATGAGGATGTTAGAGCTGAAAATGAAGAGGAAAATGAACACAAATCAATTAAAATGCTCCCAATAGTACCTAGTCAAGGGAAGAAACAAAATTTATAATTGCAAGGGGAATTTAAAAATATTAGACTTCCAACCTTTGTTAGTGAGTTCGGCGAAGTAATAGAGACATGACTACTCAACATGAAAAAATATTTTTTAGTGTATGAGAATCCTAACAATCTAAAGCTAGACTAGCCACTTATAAACTATAAGGAAATACATAATTGTGATGGGATAAAGTCAAGGTTATGCAAAATATAGAGGAAAATGTTGTGAGTTGGGAATATTTTAAAGAATATTTCTAAGTAAATTATCTGATGGAAAGATATTATGATGATAAAGCACATAAATTTCATGAGCTACATCTTACTTAAATGACCAGGGATGAACTTGTTCCAAAATTTACCCATGTCCTTTGATATGTACCTTAAATTATGAAGGAGAAAGAAAAATTCTAGTGATTTATTAGTTATCTTCCCCTTTCATTCAAAGAAAAAATTAAGTATAACAACTCTAAAACCATGGTTGAAGTTATTAAATAAGATAATATTTTATCAACAATCTAAGCGAAGCAGTGAAAATTCAAAATATTGGAGAAATACGGAAAAAGATAGATTTATGAACTGAAGAAAAGGGTCCAAATTTTTCTCCTTTAAAAATTATAGTAAAATTACCACAATCAAAACTTTGATAATATTAATAATTAGTATCACAAGACTCAATCTTAGTCAAGGTTTAGACAAATTGGTTTTAACAACAAAGGGTTTAATGGAAATGAAAGTGAACCACTGATGTGTTGGGGATATGTAGAGCCTCATATATTTTGAAACTACCCATACCATGAAAAACTAATTCAAGCCCTACAAAATATACAAGAAGCATCCCTAGAATTAATGTAACTCTAGAAGATAAATAAGAAAAACACCAGTGTACTATGATTGAAATCGAAGGTAATATCCTAAACCAACCCATGTCTATTTTCATAGACCTTGGGGCTAGTTTAAGTTGTGTGAGTCTACAAATAGTGGACAAGTGTAAGTTGAACTTTAAAAAATACAAAAATGCTTGGC
This sequence comes from Pinus taeda, assembly GCA_000404065.3. NCBI lineage: Eukaryota > Viridiplantae > Streptophyta > Pinopsida > Pinales > Pinaceae > Pinus > Pinus taeda. The sequence goes on from APFE030370593.1 coordinate 2,327, forward strand.
TAGTTCAACTAACCACTAGTACTAGAAAGAAAGTTACCATTTTGGTTAAACATTATCCTATTAATTCAAATGGATGTAAAACAACAATGAACCTAAATGATTTACCCCTAAGATCTTATGATGTAATAGTAGGAATGGACTAGTTAGAAAGGCATATATCAATCATTAATTGTTTAGGTAATATTGTCACTTTCACCACAAAGGAGGGAGGGGTGCACATTATTAGAAGTATATCAAGACCAAATTCTACCAATAAAATAACATCGCTATAAATAAAAGGATGTTATAGGAAAGGTTGTAAATTATTTGTTCTACATGTAGAAGACCTCTCTCAAGAAACCAAGGAAAGAACTTTAGGTGATTTAGAGGTGGTAAAAAAATTCAAGGATGTATTTTTGGACGAGATTTATAAGTTTCTTTTTAAAAGAGATATTGATTTCACCATTGAGATGGTACCAAGGACCATACCTATGTCCAATGCACCCCATAGAATGAGTGTACCAGGTTTGGTGAAATTGAAATTGCAACCTCAAGAAATGTTGGATAAGGGATACATGAGGCCAAGCATTTCGCTTTAGGGAGCACTAGTACTATTTTAGAAAAACAAAGATGGTATTTTCAAAGTGTGTATTGATTATAGATAGCTACATAAGATCACAATAAAAAATTACCTTCTACCTAGAATAAATGACATGTTTGATCAAGTGGGGGGCATTGTCTTTTCCAAGATAGATTTAGGATATGGTTATTATCAACTAAGAATTAAGGATGAAGAAATACATAAAATTTCATTGGGAACCATAAATGGCCATTATGAGTTTGTTTTACTTCCATTAGGATTCACAATCGCTCCAACCACATTCATGTGCTTAACGAATTGTGTTTTCAACCTATTGGGTTGTGTTATATTCTTTCCATGACTACCCCACGTGCAGGGGGGTCAGAGGGGTGCAATAGTCCCCCCTGTACATTGCATTGGGGCGCTTCCGGCAGGTGACAAGGGGGCAAAAAGCCCCCCTGTACATTGTTTCGGGCGCTCTCGGGGGGTCACACAAGGTAAGCAGGGGGGCAGTAACCCCCCTGCATAGGGCTGGGACAGTGCCCTAGGAAATTTTTTTGGACCCTATATTAGGTGGGAAAACCTACCTATGGTTTTGTGCATGGATTTCACATATGGTTTTGGGCATGATAGTTTACTTGCCATGGTATTTTGTAGATACAGTCAAGAGAACTATGATTATGTTCTAATCCACGGTTAATGGATTGGGGCTTATGGATGCTTCAACATGTATATATGTGTATTGTAACATTGAAAGGAGCATAATGAAAAATAAATTTGCTAGTCCTGGTTTTGGGATCCAGGCGAAATATTTGTGTATATATGTTTTATGTTTTATGCTCTTGACAATTTTTATTTTATGTTTTTAGAATTCAGTTGCAAGTAATTTATGTACAAGATTAAAACCTGCAATTGGTATCAGAGCTATTTTGGCTTCAATGAGATGCCTTTGCTACTGACAGTTTTTTTTCTCGAGCTTGTGGTAGACTCTGTTCAGTGGGAGATTTATGGGATCGATTCTTTTGGAGAAAGAAGATGGTGAGTAGTGGAAAGATAGAGATCGGGAAATTTAATGGTCAGAGTTTTGAGCTATGGAAATTCAAGATGGAGGATATACTAGTGGATAAAGATCAGTGGATCGTGATAGATCTGGGTATTAAAACAATAACAATGTCAATTGAAGACTGAGTGAAGTTGGATTGAAAGTCAAAGAGCACAATACGATTGTGTGTCTCAAATTCAGTATTCCTGAATGTATCAGGGGTAGCTTTGGTGAAGGCTTTGGGGGACAAATTAGGGAATTTGTACCGATATAAGTCTCTGGTGAATAAACCGTTCCTACAGAAAAAGTTGTATAACCTGAGGATGAAAGATGGAGACTCGGTGGCAGAGCATCTAAACACTTTTAATAATGTGGTACGTTAGTTACTATTTGTTGATATTAAACTTTCAAAAAATGATAAGTGCATCAGTTTTTTGTGTTCTCTACCATATTCGTGGGATAGTCTGGTTGTTGCAATAGGTAGAAATGCAACTACATTGTAGTTTGATGACATAGTCTCATCCTTGCTATCAAAGATGATTAGATTGAAAAATATGGAGGGCTCGAATGGTGATGCCCTTTCTATATGAGGACAGTCCCATGATAGAAACAAAAATAAGTCCTCGAGTGAGAGATCTAAATCTAGAGGGAGATATAAATCTCCAGGAAAACCTATAAAGGTTTGCTAGAAAGGTGAAAAGGAAGGGCATTATGAAAGGTACTGCAAATCTAAATCTCCTGAGAAAGGAAAGGGATCTAATGATGCTCCTTCTGTAAAGGCAAAAACCACCTCACATGAAGGTGGCGATGTGTACTTGGCTTATTTTTCAAGTACACATGTAGATCATGAGGCATGGTTTATTGACTCAGGTGCATGTTTTCACTTCACTCCCCATAGAGAGTGGTCCTGCGAGTATGAGAAATATAATGGTGGTGATGTATTCTTAGGGGATGACAGGAAGGATAAAATCATTGGTCGCAAAACAATCAAGTTGAAATTGTAAGGTGGAAGGATTAGAACACTTCTGGGTGTTTTGCATATTCTTGTATTGGCCAAAATCTTATTTTTGTAAGCAAGTTGGATGATGCAAGTGTAAAAACAATGTTTGAGAAAGATACCTACAAGATGGTTCAAGGAGCACTGGTATTTTTGTGGGGAGTTTAGATTGGAACTCTGTACAAGCTTTAGGGTAGAAGTATTATTGATGGGTGTAACAATTCTATGGTTCTTGAAGGTGGAGAAAAAAATCTAGTGGACTCTGGAAAAAAGACCATGCTATGGCATCAAAGGCTTGGACATATTGGAGAGAAGGGCCTTAGAATAATTCATCGTAATGGTATGGTAGAAGGTATGTCTAATTTCTCTCTGGATTTTGATTTCTATGAAAATTGTGTGTATGGGAAGCAGAATCGGGTGAGTTTGCCCTCTGGCGGTAAGAGGAAAAAACATATATTAGAGCTTGTGCATAGTGATGTGTTTGGATTTGTGTCAGTTCCATCACTGGGTAATTCTATGTACTATGTATTATTTATAGATGACTTCTCAAGGAATACATGGAAATATTTCCTCAAGAAGAAACCTGAATTCTTTGACAAATTTAAAGAATTTAAGGCTCCGGTGGAAAACTAGTTAGTGAAGAAGATAAGGGTGCTTAGGATAGATAACGGTGGAGAGTTTTGCAAGAAGGAATTTGAGGAGTTCTATAAGAAGTGTGGTATAGCACAATACAAGACTACTCGATACAAACCTGAGAAAAATGGAGTTGCAGAAATAATGAACAAGATGTTGATGGAAAGGGCAAGAAGCATGCTTAGTGGTGTCGAGTTAGGACATGAATTCTAGCTAGAGGTAGTGGAGACTTCATGTTACCTGGTCAACGGATCACCTTCATCAACTTTGGAGGATAAGACTCCACAAGAGGTATGGACTGGTACGAAACCTTCTCTTTCACATATGAGGGTATTTGGATGTGATGCATATGCACATGTTCCAAAGGAGAAAAGAACAAAGTTGGATAGAAAATATGAAATGTGCATCTTTATTGGATATAAGGGCAGTTTAAAAGGTTATAAGCTTTGGAACCCAGAAACAAGGAAGGTCACGTACAACCGAGATGTGATGTTTAGAGAGGTGAAAGATGTTATTAAACATGAAGTCCTACCAAAGGAACCTGAGAAGATAGAGTTTGAGCTAAAGGAGGAAGAATCAGACTCTACATCAGAAGAGGAATCAAAAGATGAAGAGCCACAAATTTTAGCTGTGAGAAGATCAGTTCGAGAAAGAAGACAGCCAGAAAGGTATAATCCATTTGATTTTTTTTCAAAATTTTCTTTATATATTGTTGATGATGATCCCAAAACTGTGAAGGAAGTAGTAGATTTAGAGGATGGGAAACTCTGGAAAGAGGCCATGGTTGATGAAATGACATCTTCGCAAAAAAATGAGGCTTGGAATCTTATCGAGTTGTCGGCTGGAAGGAAACCCATTGGTAGCAAATGGTTGTTTAAGAAGAATATGAACGTAGAAGGAAAGGTGGAAAAATACAAAACTCAGTTGGTAGAAAGAGGTTATTCCCAAGTGTTGGTAATTGATTTTGGTGCTATATTTTTCCCAGTTGCCAAGGTAGCTACTATTAGATTACTTTTATCTATTTTTTTTGTTTTTAATTTTGAGGTAGAACAGATGGATGTGAAGATAACATTTCTTCATGGGAATATGGAAGAAGATATCTACATGAATAAACCTGAAGGCTTTGCAGTGAAGGGTAAGAAAGAATTGGCATGCAAGTTAAAAAAGTCTCTGTATGGGTTAAAATAGTCACCAAGGATGTGGTATTAGAAATTCGATACATTTATATGGGGACATGGCTTCACCAGAGGCAAAGAATATCATTGTGTGTATCTTAAATTAATTGGTGACCGTGTCATTTATCTAGTCTTGTATGTGGATGATATGTTGCTGGTAGGAAATGGCAAAGAAATTGTCCAAGATTTGAAGACCCATTTGTCCTCCAAATTTGACATGAAAGATCTTGGTGCTGCAAACTATATTTTGGGCATGGAAATTAAATAAGATTAGGCAAAGAGGAAGTTATGGTTAAACCAGAGGAAGTATGCTGAGACAATACTACAGAGGTTTAATATGCAGGATAGTAAACCGGTGAAGGTTCCTATTCCTGTAGGTGTAAAGTTACCTGCTAAACAGTGTCCAAAGACGCAAGAAGAGGAAGAGGACATGTCCCATGTTCCATATGCAAGTACAGTTGGTAGCCTGATGTATGAAATGGTCTGTACTAGACCAAACATTTCACATGTAGTGAGAGTATTGAGAAAATTTATGTCAAAACCTGAGAAGGAGCATTAGACAACAGTGAAGCGAGTTCTTAGGTTTTTGTGTGGCACTAGTGATTATGGTTTGTGCTACCAAGGAAGACTAGGATTGGATAGAGTTTTAGACATCTATGACTTTGTTGATGTAGACTAGGTTGGAGATATGGATCAGAGAAGATCTACAAGTGGGTATGTGTTTAACCTATTTGGAGGTGCAGTTAGCTGGATGAATAAGAGAGAGTATGTAGTGGCACTTTCAACTACAGTGGAAAAATACATGGCAACTACTGATGCAAGAAAGGAAGTAGTTTGGCTACAAAGATTGTGTTCAAGTATGGAGTTAGTATAGAGAGATGTAAGGATAGATTGTAGCAACGAAAGTGCAATTTTCTTGGAAATGAACCATGTTTATCATTCAAAGACAAAGCACATTGACGTTAAATATGACTTTGTGAGGTATATGGTTGAGGACAAAAAGGTGTTGTTGGTAAAGGTGGAAACTTTGAAGGATACTATAGATGCATTAACAAATTTTGTGAGCACTGAAAATTTCTCTTGGTGTAGAGAAACAATGGAAATTGCAGCGTTGGATGAATGGCTAAGCTCTCCTATGGCCCCTTGTGGAAAGAAAACAACAAGTGGGAAATTTTGGGTTGTGTTATATTTTCTAATTGACTACCCCATGGAGTGGGGGGGGGGGGGGGGGGGTGGGAAAGTGCCCCGGGAATTTCTTTTTGATCCTAACATTAGTCAGCAACCTACTATGATTTTTTTGCATACGATTTTGAACATGGTTTTGGGCATGATAGTTTACTTTCCATGTATTTTGTAGATATTGTCAAGGGAACTATGGTTATGTTCTAGTCTAACGTTAATGGATTGGGGTTTATGGATGGTTCAACATGTATATATATGTATTGTAACATTGAAAGGAACATAATGAAAAATCAATCTGGTAGTCCAAGTTTTGGGATCTAGGTGAAAATCTTTGTGTATATACATTTTATGTTTTATGCTCTCGCCATTGTTTATTTTATGTTTTTAGAATTTGTATTCGGGTAATTTCTGTACAAGGTTAAAACCTACACAACCAATATTTGGATAATTTTGTGTTGATTTTCATTTTTAGCATTGTATTTTATTCCAAGATAGTTGAATAATATGGAAAGAACATGATAATAGTGTTAAAAACATCTATATAACTTCATTTTTATGCCAAATTCAATAATTTTGATTTGTACGAGGATCAAATTAATTATTTTGGACATGTAATTTCGAAATATGGAATTGCAGTAGACCATAAAAGGTCAAAACAATCCTTAATTGGCTTGTCCATAAAGACGTAGGAGATATCAAATCTTTTATTGGAATTACAGGGTATTGCCATGGATTTATTTGAGTGTTTTCTAGGTTGGCCTACCCTACAGCCTCCTTGCAAAAAAAATGAGTTAAATTTTTTTGGACTCGGAAGTGCCAAGAAAGTTGTAATTAATTGAAACATATATTGGCTATAGAACCAATACTTAAATTTGTGTATCCTAATAAAGACTAAAAAGTATGTACATGTGCTTATCTATAAGGACTAGGTGGGACATTAATGATCGATAAACATGTAATAGCCTATGAATTTATAAATTTGAAAGATCATGAAAAGAATTATGTTGTGTATGATTTAGAGCTAGCTACGGTAATACATGCCTTAAAAGTGTGTTGCCATTATTTTTTAAGTAAAAAATATACATTGATTATTAATCATATCAGCCTAAAATATTTTTTTAGTTAGCCCAATCTAAATCCAAGACATGCCATATGTATGACTTTTCTAAGTTAGTTTGATTTTGATACCAAACATATCAAAGAAAAATATATTAACGTGGAAGATCCATTGAGTAGAAGTGCAAATCAGTTTTGTGGAATTTTTGTAAGTAGTGTTAATTTATATATTGTTGAGAATATTACAATGAAAAACTTAAAGGATCAAATATATAGACAAATATAAGAAAAATCGAAACATGAATATTAATAAATATAAAAATCAGAATATACATTAAATAAGGATAATATATACCCCCAAGGATCAGGTTGTTTGGACAAATTAACATCATTAAAAGCACCTTGCTAATGGGAGGTCATATATTCAATTCTCCTAGTTGTTCATGGGTTTATTCTCTACTAATCAACTAGAGGGTAGTGATCCCTTCGGTAGATCTACCCAAATAGTTACCATGGGCATAGAACCCACCAATCTCTAATTTCCTTGAACCACATTGAGAAAAAAGATGATGTGTTAACATTAAAAATAAAATTTGCATTCCTAATGTTCCTAAACTCAAGAAATTGATCCTAGATGAGCATCATAAGGAAACATTTTTTAGCACATCCTAGATACCAGAAAATTATTATAATAGTTAGGAAGGAATTCTACTAGCCTAGAATGAAAGTGGTTGTAGTTTAATATTTAACGAAGTGTCTGGAATGCCAAAAATTAAAGTGGAACACCAACATCCTAATCGATTATTAAACCCTTTTCCCATACCTAAATGGAAATGGGAGATCACCACCTTTCATTTTATTATAGGGTTACCTACAAGTAGAGGGAAACATGATTTAGTCATGGTTGTGGTTGAAAAATGGAGAAAATAGAACCATTTTATACTAGTTGAATTAACATATAACTTTTTTCTTATAGCAATTTCTTTTATGAAAGATATTTTAGATTACATAGGGTACCAAAAACAATGATTTGTGATTGAGATGCAAAATTCACCTCAAACTTTTGGAAGAAATGTTTTGTTGGAATGAAAACTCAATGAAATTTCAGCACAACCTACTATCCTCAAACACATGGACATACTAAAAGAACTAACACTATTTTTGAAGATATGCTTCACATGTATGTGATGGATCAAGTTTCTAAATGGGAAGACTACGTACATCTGGTTGAACTTGCCTATAACAATATTTATTAAAAACCATTCAAAATGGGTCCCTTTGAACTCCTTTACAGATGAAAATATCATATTCCTTTGAATAGAGTCAACCAGAGGGCAAACTAGTTTTTAGATATGATCTCTTGGAGGAGATGAAACATAGAGTTAAAAAGGTAGAATATAAACGTAGTTCAAGACAGACATAAAATTTATGTTGATCATCAAAGGATTCATAAAGAATATAAATTGGAGGAAGATGTCTACATGAAAGTCAAACCAATAAGAAGTGCATTGAGTGTAGGAACCTATGTTAAGTTAGCAATAAGGATTTATGGACCATTTAAAACACTCGCCATAGTAGGACTAGTGGCTTACAAGCTAGCATTACCGAGCCACATCAATGTACATAATGTATTTCATCTATCACTTCTCAAGAAATATTTTCGTAATCCTACTCATGTTATTGACTAGAATGTGGTGCAAGTTGATCTAGAAGGTTAATTCTATGTCGAACCTCGACAAATTTTAAATAGGAGGGAAACTTCACCTCAAAATCAAGTCATTGCATAGGTTAAATTTTAATTGAAGCACTTCATCCCTAAGGAGGCTACCTAAGTGACAGAAGAAAAAACACAAGAAGAATTCCCTTTACTTTTCTAGATGTGATTAATACAAAGGAAAGAACCATGGATGGTATTTAAATTAAGGGGATAGGAAATGAGATAGCCATTTTGCAAATTAATTCTTGATAGAATTTGTGGTCTTATGTTTATTTGTAAATATTTGATGTAAATATATTGACCATGAGGTGAACACTAAATTTAAAGTGTTTAAAGGACAAGTGTAAATATTTGTGTATTATTATAAACAAATAAATAGACAAATAAAGTATTGTCTTTGTTTGGAAATATTATAAGAACCAACATGAGAGTAATTAAGCTACTTTATTGCCAAGTAATTGTTAATTGGTTTGAGTCCCAAGTAGTAGACATGTGTAAGTGATAGTTGTCATAGTTATAACTTCCATGTCGCCTAAGATTGGAGGAGGAATAACGAAAAACGGAGAGACAACATAGATGGAGATAAGTGTTATGCTACATGGGGGGTTAAAGGGGATATTATGATTATTATTTTCTCTCTAAGTTTTGTTGGAGCAAAAACATGCTAGAGAAGAAATGACATGAAGAAACTTACGTTTAAAAAAAAAAAATATTCTAAGGAAAGAAAAATGTGCAAACATGGATAGAAAAGGAAGGACACTACCTGACTTTGTAGGGGAAGGAGGAAGTACCATTGAATAATGACATATTATTGACAACAAAGGCTCGGAGGCCTAGAGAGAGTATTTATATGCAACTCATTGGTTGGTAGGAACATTCTTGTTCCTACAACATTTCCAAAAGGACTAAGTTTATAGATGAGTGAAAGAATTATATCATAGCTAGATATTTTGTTATTAGTAGTAGTTGTAAAAATGAAGCTCATTATGAATAAATAGAGAGTTCAATATGTTGTGAATAGAGTATTAAACAGACAGTTAGGTAAGCATGCAGTAGAAAATAGACAATACTTTCTTGAAAAATGCATGAATCTAATAATAAAAGGAAAAGCATGAATATATGTGTAATTAACATAGTCAGTTAAACAAAGTAATTAAATAATGATTTTCTACAATGTTTTATTGATTAAGAAAAGAGAATATATAAGGGAAACAAGTTGTCGAATGAAAAGGAAAATTGTAGAGTTTAGGTATTCCACCACGACATAGTAGGACAAGATGTTCATGAAATGAATTTATATAAGAATAATATGTGAAAATGGGCTTAAGAAATAGAGTAGTATACAAGACATTTCAGGATAAATTCAATGGTTTGAAAGTCTCCAAAATGAGTCGCTTAAGCATACTTTGGAGCTATATTATCATGAACATTTAAAATACAAATATACTAAGTGCATTTTTAACTTAACAACATGGCTCAAAAATGAGTATGATAAAACCTTCCTATTTGCCTGTGGAGGATGAGCATGATAAAACCTTTCTATCTGGCTATGGAGAATTGGTCATGGCCATCGCCTCAATATCTAACTTAAGGAAGACCTATGGAGTAAAAGCACGAAAAATAAGTTCATAATTGGAAAAAGAGAAATATAATTCCTTATTGAGATTTTTGAACTAGGAAATAGTAAGAAAACTTGTAGAAAATATCAAACTCTATTAGAATCTATGTCATAATAGTTTTTTCTCAATGAAATTTTAGAAATAAAAGATTTATTATTAGATAGATAGCTTAATCAATTATCAGTTGTTGAGATGTTGGAAACCCTATTGATAACATAGGAGTAGTTAATAAATCTAAGTACGTTTTCCATGTTATAGATAAGAAAAATAAAATAAATATGGGTATGCAAGGGTTTCAAAACCCCTTAATCACTTAAAACTAACTATTGGTCTTAAAAGAAATAAAACTATGTCTGGACTTTAGAGAGAGGTCAAAGGTTCAAATTTGAGAACTAGAGCATGGAGGCTAATAACTTAATGACTTAGTAACATATCCAAGATATTATTGGGACCAATCTGACAAAATTCCTTGATTCTGCCACATTCTTGCCGCAGAGAGTTAATGCTCATTTCAATTCTAATTTTCCCCAAACTGTGGGCTTTGTAGCTCCCCTAACCAATTTGCTCATTTCACTTCGAACTTTCCCCAAACCATGGGCTCTGCAACTCCCCTAACCAATTCGACTTGGCATAGAATTTTCATACCCACGCTCTGCAGCTCACCAACTACCCAATTGACTCCGAGGGAAAACCCCAACACGTGCTCTGCAGCTCACCACCCAAGTGATAGACAGGAAACAAACCAACTCCCCATAACCAAGCTAAAGACAGAGGCAGGTTCTTTCATCCAATTCATTTTTGAATGCTCTTCAATCTTTCACTGGATAAACTAAAATCAGATACCATGAAATGTTAATGAACTCTTCTCACCTTCCCACCACTCCTATTTCTTTGTTGTATTTACTCAGAATCCCTACACCCTCGACTATCCTCACCTTGCTATTCCCAGGTAGTGAAATCCTTACGCTACCATGAAGAGAGCTTGGCCTTACATGCCAGCGAGGACTTTACCATACCTTTTGGTAATGTGTCAAATGAAAGGCCTCATAATCAGGGCTTGAATCTTATATAATCTTCAGATATATGTTTTCTTGATGACAAAAATAAATGGATCACTTTGCATATTATGCATAAAAATGCATGAAAACTCTAGTCTGCTCTGGTTAACATGGCTTTTGCAGTGTAACAAATTTTAATTGTGATGAAAGGAATCAAACTTTTTTCGAACAAATTTTATTGGGAAAACATATTGAATTGATCTTGATGATTTAGCATAAATATTAGGCTAGGCTTATTCATTAAGTGGGTCATGCAAAATAGAGCAATTTATCATCATAAGGGAGTATAAAATTCGAGAAATATAAATCAATTCATAGTTGGGAATAGCTACCTTCCACCATTGAATGTGGTCCTGAAACTCCTTAATTCTCAAAACTGAAGGGGTAAAGCAATGGTATCATTCATTCTCCTTATAAGATTAGTAGGTTGCTAGGGACTTTAGGCCTAAAAGAAAGACTCTCTCCAACTCTTTCACTCATTTACAGGGGTTGGTTCAATGGCTGGATTCAATTTTCTCTTCTCATCCACCTTCGGGAAAACCTCTTGTCTCAACATTTTCCATTTTACCGAAGCAAATATAAGCCCCAGAACAAAAAGTGTGCTTCCTATTGTGATCCCAACAATCATCCCAGTGCCTCTCATCTCACAATAGGAGAAACAGGGTAAAGAAAAGTCACTGGAACTTATCTTCTTCCCATGCAACTTCTTTTACACACCTTCGAAATAGGTCTTTTTTGTCAAATGTACCATAACCATATCTCTGATTTCAAAAGACGTAAATCTGCTATATGTATCGATGCACTATGTATATAATGTGCCCTTCTCTTTCAATATGTCATGGTCTTGTGTAGGCACCCTATTTCCCATGTGTTGTTAATTCCTCCAAAATCACCACTCCTTTGCATGTCAACCAACAAATTTATTATATTTGTTATTCTTGGATTAAGTCCATTATAGGAATTTTAAAGGCTAGACCTTGTTGATGTTTCACAAAGAAGTTATATGTGAACTGTTATTGTACCAAACCCTAATTCCATTATGTCAACATGTTCCCAATTAAGCCTCAAAAGGTTTCAAACAAATTCACTACCTCCCTCATGTGCCTACTAGATTGCGGCTTTGTCACCATCTTATTCATTGTGGCCTTTGAAAAATAATTAAGGAACCTTGTTTCAAGGAGAATGGAAAGCTTCAATGGGAATAATCACTAATAAGGGGGAAGACAATAAATCACATTGCAACATTGTCACCATCTTCAATTTTGTCTTCCAAAAATGACAAAATCCTTTTTCATGGGAGAATGAAATGCTTTATTGGGATTAATTACAAATCAAGGTAGCTTAAGCCACCCTTATATGAGCAAGGTGAGTTTGGTTATTGCTATGGCAGAGAGGTTTGGGATGTCTCACCTCACAATGGAGGTGCTTTTGCCAGCCTCATGCCTAGGAAAAATCTGGATTTATAATACCAACATGTTATTGGAGGATGGCATAGGTGTAAAAGCTCTTCAATGTTTTGCCCAATGCTCATGTTGGGTTTAGCTACCTAACAATCACTCTAGTCTACAAGTTCTGTTTGACTATTTCTGGCAATCATCACTGGAATCTAGTTATACAATTGTTCGTGAAATTGCATGTTTTCTTTTTGAATGCATAAATAGATTTCACTCCATGAGAAACCCTTAAAACACTGGAACTATGTGGATTCATCAGCTAAAAGCTGCAATTCCAACAATTTCTAACTAGATTTAGGAAAAAATTGTTAATAAATATGACCAAATATGGTCTAAAACATTGAATGTTTATACTACATCATGATCTCAAAACTAATTGTGTTTTTTGTATCTTAGGTGGTTTTAGATGTTTTAGGGATAGAAAAAACTCACAACTATGAATTATTGTCTTCTACTTTATATTTAACTCAGTTTTTTCAAGTTGAGGTGCATGACACACATTGGAAGTTGTGGTATAGTTACAAATCCAAGGTATCTGAAACAAAGAGGTAAGAACCAGAATTGATTTGGCAATTCCATATCAAATCAATTTTACTACAATAGAAAAAGGATGCCAACTCATCTAATGTTTAATCGAAGTCTACAGAAACAAAGAAACAACATAATGAAATCATTTTGTCGACGCGTTTTGAACCAACCAGTGTGGTTCATCGTCGGGACAAGTTGAAAAACCAATCCAACTTGGCTTGTTAAATAGTATGTGCAGAGACTCCAACGACTATATTGCCAACGGCTAATTCTGACCTAATGCCCCAGTCAAACAATTTTTTTTTTTTTTTTTAATTACTAATATTCTTAGAAATTAGTTAAATTAGGTAAATTATATAATTAAAGTATTCATTGGTTAATTTAACTAAGGTACTTGTTTACTAATAAATGTATATATATATACAAAAAGCAAACTAATACTGCCTATTATAACGTTAGAGATATATATATTTATTAATAAACATTAATTAATCATTAGGTGAATTCATACTAATTATCCTAATATTGTAACTATAGTATATAGTGATTAATGTACAATTAAATAAAGAGATAATTTCCAACCATTATAACAATGTGGTGATTATTTTCTTATCTAGATTTAGTTTTCAAGATAGTTTATATATAAAAAAAGGTCGAATATATTTTTACTCTATTTTTAACTAAACTACCCAATAGTATATGAATTAGTGTCTTTACCTAATTTCATATAATTTTGATAAATAATTTTTTTTTAACCATTA
>APFE030370600.1:0-23328 GCA_000404065.3 Pinus taeda
TCGATGCAACCATCCGTATTGAAAGGATCATGTTTACAATCATGAATATTTAATAACTCCATGTAGCTTGAATTTATCAAACGAAACCCAATGTCTTCATCTCTGTTTCAATCCAACCAAAGTATGAATCTCACTATGTGAATAAATGGGTTGTAGTCAAACATGGTAGAAACCACCTAATTACAGGTCAATGATGTAAACTATTCACAAGCATGAGAGAAACTGCCATTGACAAAGATGGCTCTCAAGGTACAACAACAGAATCCACAAGCATGAAAAATGAAGATGAAGTCAAACACTTGAAGAATCATTCGATCGAACCCCAGTGAGGTCAACCTATCATCGAATGCGAAGAACCTACCATTGAGGCATGCAAGCTCTAGAGTACTAAAAGAGAGTTTCTAGATCATCTTCCTGGATAATGAGATAGAGTGAATAGGAAGTGATCCATCAAAGGAGGTCCATAATGTTTCACACATCATCGATATGAAACATAGGATTTTGAAAATTTGGCAAGAGTGATTAAGGATTGTTGCAGAAAAATTCAAACAGGGTATAAGTGGTTTGAATTTTCATGTTGGACTTCTCTTGAACATATCGGGGACACTACTCCATAATTTGGGAGCATTTGACTCAAGATAGGATCATAGGTCATGGTGATAATATGATATAATAATATGAGAGGCAAATGGATTCCCCAAACCCAGTAAGGCAAGTGACGAAGTGAGGATAAACCAAACCTGACACGAGAAACATATAAGTTTCATGTTCAAGAGTTACATGCTGCATTCTATACAAAATACATGATATATGTTTCCTTCTATTTTTCCCCACTATTTATGTTGAGTACCTCTTTATTTTTAATCTCAATATTGAAGAGGATACCATATTCTTGTTGTATAAGTTCATCCTTTAGATGAATCCATCCTAGTATTTTTAACGAGACCTAGGAAGGAGTAGCTCAATCTTGTCATGGTGACAAGTCCTTCATCATTTCAGTTTTACGAGTCTGATAGAGGGATAACTCGAAATCTTTTTCATGTTTATATAGTTTGGAAAAGAGTCAAAAATAAAACTCTAGATATCACTTTTCTTAGATAGTATCTCAAATCTGAGAAGGTAGAAAATGATACTGAAGGGAACCTCTTAGCCACGTTGACTAAGGTATTCCTTTTTCGTAGCTAGTCTATCTCATTCTGAAAAAGGGTTAAACTTATATTGAGGAGATGTATTTTCATTTACTTTTACGAGTTGGAAAAGACATGTTCTCGATAATATTTTCATATTTTGGGATTCTGAAAAGAGCTGAAAGGGGACTCCAGTTGAAGGAATGAGTGGTATAAAGGGGGAGCAGTTGGTTCCGATCATGATGGAACTACTCAAAACATGTAAAGGTAAAGAGGCTTTGTAATAAGACCACTCATTGCAAATGTTCCCCAAGAAAGGGTAAAACAACCAAGTGAAGGCATATGATCGGCTAAAGATACAGTGACGATGGAATGAAAAAACCAAGTCTCTACTGGCAAAAATAGGTTGAATGGAAATCAAGAGAGGTAAAGTGGGAATGGTTTCATTTTTACACAAGCTTGAAACATGGGAAAATATGCTTGAGATACTTGAATATGGTTTCATTTTTTCACAAGCTTGAAACATGAGAAAAAACTATGCTTAGATTTGGTTTCATTTTTACACAATCCTAAAATAGAGACAAACTATGTTTGAGATTAGTTTCATTTTTACACATGATTGAAACAAAGAAAAACTATGTTTGAGGTAAGTTTTCATGCCCCTAGCATAATGAATCCACTCAAGGTACATGCCCCCCAAGCTTCATTTCATTCACCTAAGTAGACTACTAGTTACTAATAGGTGGATGGAATGAAGGTTCATTTATGAGACCAAGTGAAAGCGTCGACTGGGAATTTACAAGATCTAATCAAAGACTTGAATTGGAAAGGGATTTGTTTCATTTTTTAATGAGCTTGATACATGAAAAGAACCATGCTCATGAAACCTTGTTTCATTTTTTAACGAGCTTGAAAAAAGTAAAGGTGATCTGCTCTGGGAACCTTGATTCATTTTTTAAGGAGATTGACACAAGACAAGGAAGTCTACTTTGACACCTTTTTCATGGACCATAAGAGGCCATGGCTTCCAAGAGGTTCTCATCATATGGGATAACAATGATCTAGAAGGGATACATGTCAAGGGATCTAAAGGAAAGATCAAACTCTAATGCCCCCAATACATGATGCACTATAAAACTAACTAGATCATTCGTAGACGCAAGCATAGAACAAGTGACCACATAATTAACCTATGGCAGGGGTGATACCACTTGCATACAAGGACCATTTAGAGAAGATGGCTGATTGAGAGTCAAATTTGGAGCAATGAATGAAAGCTTATCAATGGTCACAATTGTTCCTTCATGCGGGAAACATATGACACAAAAGAGAGAAGAGGCAAGAGCTCCCATGACATAAACATAGTCACGACCAAGGAGTAAATTAAAATCCAAAGGGCCTTAGACAACCATTACATCAATATAGATGAGTTTTACTCTCAAAGTAATAGGAAACTTAGGAAGGATCCCTAACAATTGATTGATTCCTATGTTAAAAGCCAACAGATTTTGGGTAATGGGCACAAGTTGTGGAGAGCCTAAATCTTTCCAAGTAGTTGAGGATATAATACTAACCGACACACCTTCATCTATGATTGTGCAAGGTATGGGTATATCATAAGCTTGTACTATGATCTAAAAGGGCACGCAAGAAGGCGCCAGTCAAATCCAATCAAAGGAAGTGACCATACTACTTGGAGGGGGTGCCATGGGAATGGGAGAACTACCCCCTTGCATTATGGGAACAATATGATCACCTCCTTGTACCATGGGAATGTGAGGATTTCTCCCCAATTCATTGGAATCTGAAGAAATAAGAAGAAACTGAGCGGTATGAAGTTCACTCTCTATCAAAAAGGTATGATCAACTGAAGGTGGACTCAGATCAACCATTTTCTCAACCAATGGTTGGTCAGGAATAGACTCATGGGATTCACTTTCAAAGAGAGTGGGATTAAATATAGATGAATTATGATCAGTCACTTCATCAACTAGTGGAGGATCAAGGAAAGCTTTTGATAACCAGTCAAAAGATGAAGCTGAGAAGCTACAAGGTTTTCCAACGCTTTTGAGGCTTCAATCACATAAGGAAAAAGGTGAATATGATGATTCCCTTCACATAAGCTACATGAAAATTTCACTTTACCATTTTTCCCATGGACCTTACTATCACTAGTTGAGGGTTTATCACCATGATCTCCAAAAATTGATGAAAAAGGCTGGTGTGACCATGTGGACCACAATTCTAGTACCTTGGGGACACCAAGACAATCTCTAAGAAGGTGGTCACCCTTACACAACTGGCAAGGGAACTTCACTTTGCGGGGCTGATTGGAAGGTGTATCAATACTAGTTGCATTGGTAGAAATGGTTGCTTGCTTATTTCCTTGCTTACTTTTCTTCTTCTTAATCTTCCTTTTCTTGTTATTCTTATCCACCTAGTTACTAACTTGTAGGCTTTCACTAGATGAAGCGTAATAGCAGGAAGAATATTGAATAGGCAAAGAAGACAAAGAGTCAACTAGAGGTTGATATTATTTAGGTGGAGGAGAACCCGGTTGAGAAGTTTTTTGTACATTCAAAACCATAGGGGTCAGATGTAACCATACTTGAATAACCCATGGTAAATCCGGGAAGGGAAAACGTTTTCATATAAGGATCATAAATATTTCCAAAATAATGAAAAGGATGAGGATTCCCATCAAAGGGGTTTCCTTGATTGGTGGAATCAGGAACTATTGCCATTAGCCTCAACCTAATATCTTTGAAGGAGTATTTCCACAGGAAGGAGGTTGTTCCACAGTCAATTAATTGATTTTAGAGATTAAAGAAACCAACAAAAGAAAGGGGTAACTAGGGAAAAGGGTTTACCAAGCAACCATGGACTACAATATACACCTTGGTGAACCAAGGACAATGTATGGCAATGAATCGCCCCGAATGTTGTGTTCGTTGTATTACGTATACAAGGCAATAGACTCGGTTATCTATAGATGGATAGAAACTGATAGGGGAATCAAAACATATACATGATGGTACGTGGGGGTGTAGTCCATAGTAGTGTTGTCTCATGTGTAAATGTCTGTTGAGAGCATTCTCGTACTTTTCATGCATGTAGCGCCATCTAATATACCCAAAGGGAGGGATATTACACTATACACTTACGTACATGGAACAAGAATTCACCCCTGGGATGCAACACTGGAAAACAACGACAACTCATACGTTTAATAACGTTGGAACATGTTCTTAGCGTAGACCTCTAGATGTTTGTGTTAATGTTCCAAATGCTCCTTAAGTTAATTAAGATGAATTTTAAAGTTGACCTTGAATTATTTTTTGGTTTCAAGGCTCAAAACTTGATGTCACCTGAATACACCTACGATGCAACTAATATGAAAAATACTATTTTCATTTTCAATGAAATTTATCTAGTGTAGGGAAGAAGTGCAATCATTAATGTAAAAATCATATATGCAACAAACAATAGATCCCTAACTAGATCTTTCAATTCCACAATTCCAATGCAACAATAAAAAAGTAAATGAATTTTAATTCACTAAAATTCACCTACATGAATGTTTTCTTTTCAAATGAATGAGGATTCACTTATCATATTTCAACATCAAGCAATGTAATGTATACTCAATGGTAATCTCAGAATGCAATTTCTAGAAGCAATGATTAATTTTGAGATGAAGGCTTAGTAAATGCAAATGCAATTTCTTTCTAGTTCTCAAAAGAACTAAAAATTCTTATCAGACAACAAATCAGTAACATGGGCAAGCAGTCAAAATAGTAAATTCAAGTACCTAAAGAATTAAAGATTCAACCAAAGTTCATTTTGACCACTTAAACATGAAGATAACTTTTGAAAACCACAAGGAATATAACAACAATAAGTCAAAATTCTATGCAAACAGAGTAGGAGAAAAACTTTATAGATCAAGACATTCCAAATCTTCTGTCAAAAATGATAAAAAATATCATTTTTTGGGCCAGCATGATTGTAATGGTCAAAATATGTGCTAACACTGTATTCAATGCGACTATAATTAGCAAAATTTGTGCTGGAGCATCCCTTTTTCCATAAAACAATTGCATTGGGCGAGAAAATCTTAGGAAAAAATAAAAATAATTGAACAAAGGTCCAAATTTGACACCCTAAATAACATAACACTCAGAATGTGGATCCACATTCAATCAATGTTTCAGATCACTTAGATGTTGTCCAAACTTATCAAAAGAGACCAAAAACAAAAGGAGTTTTGAAGGGTTATGTAATTTGGAATGGAGTCGCCATTTTGTTGTGTAGGAAGTCCTTTTTGCGGTCAGAAATGATCCCTCTAGTTCTATGGGAGGATTTAGCAACTACATAAGACAATACATGCAATCTTTCTTAGTTCATACTGGAAAATACAAAGGAATATAGATATTCTACCTCTCTGTGATGCTAATACATTTGATATCATCCTTGACTCTTTGGCTTACATGATCACGATATCCTCTTTGCTGGTGTAGATGATTTCCTACAAGAAAGATCAAGTGGAGACTACAAAACTATGCAAATCATAAAATTTTCTAATACAAACTATGTAACAAATCAAGAAGCATTACAATAAATGGACAATAATTGATAGATTTTTGGAAATAAAAGATATATTGTATTATTGATAGGTGAAAAAAGAGAGAATTACAACCAATGAAGCCTTAATGTTCGAAACCTCCTTCAAGTGAGATTCCAAGTCCAAGCCTTAGCCTTCAAACACTTTTTCTCCTTTACAAATGGGAAACATTTTGGCACAATTCAACACTAAGATGGCAACCAAGCAACCAATAGCTGACAATTAGTGAATGGTGGGAAATTCATTTATAAGGAAGGAGAGGGAGTTGAGGATCCATGGAAAGAGGGAGGAGTTCCACATCTCAAGGAAGAGATCCATGGAAATAGGATCAATGGTCAGGGATGGGAGGTCTCATTTGAATGTTCATTTACCTGAAACCACATCGTATTTCTCGAGCTTTTTATTAAGGGAAGCTTCTCCTCCCTTTTGAGAAAAACATCTTGAAGAGGCCCAACATGGATTTTCCCGATAAAAGTTGCAGTGACAGTTTTAGACATGTGTATTGCCAGAGGTTACCAACATGATTTTCTAGATAAAAGTAGCTTTGGTCTTGAAAAACAAGGTTTTTTACAAGCTCTTCAGAATGATTTCAAGGCAATTTTTCTTCCTTTTCTTCAGGGATTTCCAAACATGTTTCATGGTGAATACATTGTTTGTGAGAAGTTTCATGACTTTGCGACACTTGCGACATTGACGACATAAATTTCGACACTTCAAGATACAAGATTGGGAGTGTGACAAAATACTATATATTAACAACATTTAAATGTATAATCACATTTAAATGAAGGTTTATTAGACTATATGAGGGTTGTACATATCTCACTAAATAGGTTCATATTATGAAGGTTTACTCACAAATCCTAAAAGTGAATAAACCTCACATGCATTTTTATGAATCACATATGAACTCCATACTATTCTTGTAAACGGAATTGGCATTTTAATAGAAAGCCTATTTTAAAGTTGATATTGTCCCACCTTGGGGGCTCACCACTATAAATTTGATGCCTTTTCTCTTTTACTTTTGTTACTTGATATTAAGTTTCTTTTTCTATAGGAGTTGGTAGGCTATATCCTTAGTTATCCATGCTTAAATTTTAGCTTCTTCAACAAAAATCTTGTTCAAATATCAGGGGGATACACTTACTCACCGTTTTGCAGTCTTGGGATCCTAATCTTATTAATCTTTGTACCTAGTTTCACATAATTTGTGATCAAGAGAAATATGTTACCAAGATGCTTGTGTCCTTGTTATTTCAATTTGTTTTATCTCGTTCCATCTTTTCAATGATATTTGATCTATCATATGCATTATTATGATAATAAAATAGTTTCTTTCTGATCTAGATTATTGTTATGAAATTCTTTAATAAATGGAATTATTTGTTTTCTATATTTGTTTTAGTGTCTAGTCTCTCTATCTTTTCTTTTCAAAGATGATTTTTTACGGAAAAATAAACAATTAGTTTACAAGAAACATAAATTATAATACAAAATATATTTTCTTGAAGGATTTGGCTATCATCTTGTTAATTGTATCACATGTGTAGAGATGTAAGTAATTGAAATATCTCTTGTAATTTTGTTTCTAAGCATTTGAGGATTAAACATTTGCAATAATTCAAGCAAGTTATTATGGATATAGATAATTGTAAAATGTATGGCAATTCACTATAATTAGGTATTGATATGCTCTTTTAGCTATTGCGCTATTAAGTGTTTGAAAATTGTGTTGGAAAAATACAATTTTATTGTGAATATTTTATAAATAGCTAAATTAGAAATTTAAAGAGTTAGGTGAATAAGAAACACCATTTGTAAGATCATACCAAGAGTCATCTCACTAGAATGTTTAAATATGAATCACATCAATGATATCCATCAAAGTATGGAGTGATTCCTCATCCTGACATGGCGTCAAGCCCTAAGTCTATGATCCCGATATAAATTTATGCGGTAACAAAATGAAACACAAATTTAAACAAAAGAATAGAGATAAAACAAAAATTGAACTTCAATTCATTAATAACAAATATTAAAAATTATTTCCATGCACTTTGGAAATAAAATAGCTCGGGTGATGGTAGCTATCTCCAAGAAGAGATGTGACAGCTACATACCTATGAAATTTTCTTAGAATGATGCTTGAAGGCCCTTTTATTATTGAGAAACAAGGGAAAAGATAAACATCCAGAAAGATAAACCTAAGAGATGAAGCGCCAAAAGTTTGTGGGCCCCATTGGGGTTAGTTGGTACATCAACTTCTGAGGGTTGTAACTTTAGCATATGATCTCCGTTTGATGCTTATGGTACCTCATTAGAATGATTTATTTGAGGGAAAAAACAATTGAAAATACTTTGCAAAGACTATGGGTTTACCCGTTTTCGAAAATAACGTCGTTTACGGCCTCAAAATGGATCTGGAAGTTTACGACCCGAAAAACTACCAAAAATAGTAAAATATGCTAGAAATTAGGAAATTGAAAGGAAATAGTGTTGGGGGTCTAAGTGGAATAGGCGGATGGACACCAATATCCACATATACCAGTCCTTCCCCCTTAGGGAGCAATGGTCCCCATTATGTTGAGAGCCGCCACGAGATAGGGAAACTTTTGCTGAACTTGGTCCTTGGTGAGCCACTTGCCTTGGTGTAGGAACTGGATAGCTTTGACAGCCCAACACAGTTGGATCCTTTGTTGGAAAGTCTTCTTGATATGTGTGTTCATGATACGATTATTTGTGACTTGTTCAATGAAGTCTGGGTTGAGCTATGTTGGTGTCAGCTACTCAACAATGTTTGATGTGTTCAACAATTGTAGAAAGAATGTTTGAAGGTGATCCACATTGCATATGGAGTCCAAGCTAAGGAATGGGGGGATACTGAGCTTGAAATAATTGTCTCCCATGACCTTGGTGATGGTGTAAGGACCATATCAAAGTGGTCAAATATCTCGATGGACATCGGGAAGGCATTCCTTCTGCAAATGAAACCACACTTTGTCATCCACTTGAAGCTTATGTGACACTTGATGTTGATCATGCTATTATTTTTACTTGGAATTAGCTTTGTCCAAGATGTATTGAAACTAATAATGAATGTGTTCAATGTGTTCAATAAACCTAGTGGATTTATCAACTTCAGACTGAACATGGGAATATTTCTCCTGTGTATTTGCGAAAGGAAGTGCAACATCAATGGGACATAATGGTTGAAACCCTAGGACGATTTGAAAGGGGTTGTGGCCAGTCATGCTATGGAAAGATTTTTTATAATTTTGTTGCACATATGGAAGAATCTCATCCCATGTTCATGGATGCTTAGAGTTGTACATGTGGAGTATGTGTAAAATCATCCTATTGATGACATTTGTGTGGCCATCAGTCTAGTGGTGGAATGCAGTGGACTTGGTGAGACTGTCGTTCAACAACGACTGGAGACTGAACCAGAATCCACTTAGGAACCTGCTGCCTTGATATGATATAATGGTCCATAGGATCCAAAAATTCACCCACACTCATTCAAAGAAGAGTTTGACAATGGCTTCTATTGTGATACTCTTCTTGCAGACAACCAATATAGCCATCTTAGTAAATATGTCGATGAACAAAAATACACAATCATTTCCATTGTTGGTAAAAGGGAAGCCAAACATATAGTCCATAGTTGGCCTTTTGATGGTATTGATAGTGTAGGATATCACATATTTTCCAACATCTTGTGGGAGTTTTTTCCAACAAAAATACTCTTAGAATATTGCCACTATCTTCTCTACCTGAAATTTTCCTACAACTCGACTATAGTGCACCTCCAGAATGATCTTGGTAATTGTGCTTTAATTAACACAAAGGTGTCTAAGGTGATGTTAGTTCCAGTCTTCGCAGCCTGTCACTAGCAATCAACATGAGCTCTTACTCTGTTTGGTTTTGTCAGATGTTTTGCACATGATAATTAGCACAAAACATGTCATAAGTCTATTCATCAGGAGCAGCTCGGGAAGAGATTTCCAACGGTATATTACACTCCAAAAACCGGCTCCCAGATCAAAAGATATGACCAAGTGAGTGATTGACTCAAAAATCCTCTCGTGCAGTGTTTCAGATATTGAATGATCTAGAAGAAGCTAGGAGATGTTAGTGTTTGGTTTTGTGTCTAGACTGTGATCAAGAAGGAGAGAACATAGCATTTGAAGGCTTTTATCATGCTGCTAATCTTCATCTCAACATATGGCGAGCTCGTTTCTTTGCTTTGATTGAAAAAGATATCCTGTGTAGATGACACTGTACATTGCTGACAATGATATTGCGGGTGAAAGTGGGACTGGGTTTGGTTGTACAACAAAAGTAGAGAACAACTCCATTGAAGAATATGTTCAAATTTTAAGTGGTGATGGCATTATTTTATTGGTTATTCCCATGGAGAAAGTGAGGCAAAAAATTAATCATAGTTAATAGGATTGATGCTACTGTAGCTGATGTAAGTACTTAAGAACGGTCCTAAATCACTAACTTAACTGCCTTCACTTCTGCAAGAGATAATCTTCTTGAACTGAACATTATTGAAGCTTCAATGGCAAAAGATACAAGCCCAACTAGCTAGGATAAGGGAACCTCTGAGGATGGAGATAGAGAAAATTATGCTGTAAGAGAATATGACAGGTTTATGCCTATTTCAAATGTCATCAGGATCATGAGAAAGGTCCTCCCAACACATGTGAAAATTTCCAATGATGCAACGGAAACAATACAGGAATGTGTTTAAGAAGTTATCAGTTTCATCACTAGCGATGCAAATGATTGATGCCAAAAGGAAGAAACGAAGACTATCATTGTTGAGGATGTCAAGAGATGCAAGATTGGCTTCTCAGCGTTGGCATTGCATCACTAGTCACAAAAGAGAGTGTTGATGCTCTTTATCATCAGCAGCTGTCTCGTCAGCTGTGATTGAGCAATAGTTTTCAAAGTTGGTATATTTTGTCGAGATATCACTAGAAAGGGCTTGAGACATGATTGCCCTGATTGATGTATATTGTATGTTTAATCGTGATCGAGGAACAAAAATAATTTCTCCAGAAGATTTACTGCAAGCTTTTGCCACTGGAAGAAAATAGATGTACCAGTAATGTTCAAACAGTTCGATAGTAGAGTTATTGTTATTCAATCTAAAGCCAAGAATGATGATAAGGTTTTTGCGAGAATAAAATAACTTGTTGTAAAAATTGAAGCCTTATAGACAGGAGTTGGTGCAAGTGAAGTAGCTAGAACCTTGGGTGTTGCACGAGCACTTGCAAAGGTGTATCTTCTTGCAGCTGAAAGTAAAGGATTCTTATGTCAAGATCATGGTGTTGATGGCCTTAGGTTTTATATCAATTTTTTTTAAGGAAATCAATCCCAATAACATATTTTTGTAGAGAAGAATGGTTGAAAACATTAATGAGCCACATCTGGATACATGGAATGAATATGATGATGGCATGGATCTATCAAATTATGATTTCAACAATGATGGATTAGCTCAACCTTGTGATGGTGCCAAAAAAATAAAAATTTCATATCGGCTCCATTCTATAGGCAATAAGGGCTGCATAGATTACTGATGATGAGCAAATTAAGGTCTGGAAAGATCTATATGATGTCACTCATGCATACACTAATGGATGGCTTTCTGCAGGGTGGGCATTTTTAGAGGAGTGTTTGAAAAAAGACTCTGTTTCTAGACAAGGTGCTACTAATGCAGAAAGCAGTGAAGTCTAACTGAGGATCAGACTCCATAGAATGTGAACATTTTGGTCACATCTGGGATGTTGATACCAAGCCTAGTCAAATGCTTGCTTTCCCAACTAGATGGTTTTTATCACACGTGAAAATGTGTACAGTTCATGGGACGTGGGTAAGTTACAATGTTTTCTATGGACCAAAAGACATTTCGAAGGACCAGGTGTTTAGTTTTGTGTTATTGGAGACAACATGGAAGAATTTCAAGCAGCCGAGAATCTGGGATGGCCTTTTGTAAAGATTAATCTAGTCCTAGAAGGAGGGCATCAGTTTCCAGGACTCTCTCTTTCTACAGTGAAGCACTATTTGCATTGCATATATGTTTTCGAGGAGTATGTATTGCTTGGGTGTTGGACTTGTTCAAGAACCATCTAGCAACTCAACAAGCCCATTCGACGATAGTGGAGAATGTCTTAAACAACAAACTACCCATTTGAATGACATTGCCTTACTTAATAATGAACAACAGCGAACATCTTCAATAAGACAGTGGGTATGGTTGAAGATAATTCAAGAAAGGATAATTGTGTTATTGCTTCAAATACATCAGACTTCAGTAATAGAAATAATTTCGTGGCACATTTTACTGATCAGTGCACCCAGAAGGTGAAGAAAACAAGTACTTCTTTGTCAATTGTGGATGGTGTAGTTCTAAGAAATGCTAAATAGGAATCTCAAATATGCCATAAAGTTTTCAATGAGAGAAATCGTTACACTGGCCATGTTGGTGTTCATGTGAGAAATGTATAAAGGCTTCATGATCCACCCAGTGAAATCTCAAGTTCCAAAGCTTCTCAAGGGTGAAGATAAATGCATAAGTGGCAATTTAAGTCAAGTGATTCTAGATCAGTCACAAATGGCTACATTTTTAAATCAATAAACGAGAGTGAGGTAGAAAAGTTCTGAAGCATAATATCAACCGAACTCCAAATTCGTGGAGGTGCAAGGTGGTAGTATTCAAAGTATTCAATGAACAAATGGAGAATATTTCAGGAACCCCAGGCATCTACAAAGTGTAGGTGGAGGGTGATTTCATCATCATCCCAAATTATCCCTGATTTCCAGCGATGTTCCAAAATGGATTTTGGCAATTCGACTTCTGGCAACAATTAATTGTTCCTTTTTCATTTTTGAGATTTAGTTAGTTATTTTGTTATAATTTAATTTAGGTAATTTGACCGCATAAAAACATATTTAGGTTTTTGTTTGCTTTTTCTATTTTAATTATTTTGATTCCTATGTTTAGGAATCAATAATTAATATGTAATATTATAAATAGGATTAGTTCTAAAGATGTAAAGGTTTGATTTGGGCAGCAAAAAGGCTGTTTGGCACTATGTAAAGTTTTATTGAATATCACAATAAAGCATTTTTGCCCTTTAGGCTTGGGACTCATCACGGTGCTAAATGTTCAGTATGGTTTTTTCATAAATTCATTTACACATTATGTTTTTCTCCTTTGTTTCAGCATTATCTAAGTGTCATGTTAGGAATTCATCTGTAATGGTGCTCATTTCATGATGATTTTGTTGTTAGTTGTAATGGTTGTCTTAGTAGAATCCATCCATTGCTAGATGCTCTGTTGAGCAACCTCATTTTTCCCTTTCATCTAAAGTTGCTACTGCCGATCCATCCTTTGTTTGATGCCTGCAGGGCAGCGGGATTTCTCCCTTATACTTCTCACATTAACAATCTTCACTTGGCTGAACATGGCACTTAATTTTCCTTAGTTTTACCGGCAGAAACTGACATTGATTCAATAATCCAAATCATCCTTTCTCTTACTGTTTCGACCCAAAACAAATCCATTCAAAAACCCTAGAGCTAATATACCTAGCCTAAAATCTATATTTTATTCGGTCATCTCAAATGAGATTGACAAGGAGAGAGACCTCTCTCGACCTGGTAGGGCTAGCTACCAGGTTAAGCGTGGTTTTTGGTTACCCTAGAATTGCCTCCCTTCATCCTGAGGTCAATCTAGGTTCTAACATAGTGGAAACCATAGTGGGGAAAAGGTGAAAAATCTTCTCCGGGAAAGATCATTCAAGTTGCAGATCTGATTGTTGATGGTGGATAACGGTCAGACACATATGAAGGCTAAAATCATCTACCTGATGACTCCAATGTTCAAGATCCTGAGCTTCGACTTCACTGCCAAAGAATCTAGTTTTCAAAACATTGATGGTAATCACTGATGACAGGGTATGTGTCAACTCCGTTATCTAGTGAAATGTTATTGATTTTAAGGGATGAGATAGGAAAATTTCAGATTGATCAGAGTTTTTTAACATCATTGTTTCTTAGCTTGAAATCCAGCTGACTCACACCTGAGAATAAATATTATTTTCTTGGCTTAGTTGTTGAAAGATTGGAAAATGAAATTGAATTATTGGATGTTCAAATTAAATTACATGAATTTCGAGACCCTAAACAGTTCTTGGAAACTTTCCCTCCTCCCAAAGAAGAAAAGATAAGGCTGCCCTTGGATGGTTGGATTGAAGGATGCTATGATTTACAACGAGGATGTGACAATCTCCAGCCAAGAGAAAATGTTAATGAGTTGGGGCAGCAGATAGAATCTGGTTTCTATGATCCCATAGCAGCATATATGGATATATTTTTAAGTTGAAATAAAAACCAGGTTGCCTTTTACAGAGCTAGAGGTAGTATGGGTATATATTGCTGGTAGGATTTCCAACTATGTTTTCGTTCAAACACTATCAAACAACAACATCATTGTCGCTTGGGACGTAGTTTTATGTTCCTTAGCAAAATGTATCAAGTTCAGATATTATTGTTGATGGTGGACAATGATTAGACACCGGAAGGGTGAAATCATTCAATTGGCGAATGCAGTGTCGAAAAATCGCAAAGCTTCAGAATTTTTATGGCAACTCTACTCTTCAAGAACTAGTAGGTTGAAGAATTTCTTGGTGAAATCATTGTTATCAAAATGGATTCGCTTGATCAAAGGTATGCTCCCATGAGTCGAGATCACATTGCAAGTTTCCCAAATAAAATTCCTAAGATATATTGGCAAAGGAATTTGCCTATGTTTAAAGATGATGATAGGAATGATGTTGCTTTACATCTAGTTAGATTTCACACACATATTCGCAAGTTGAAGGTTGATTTTCCTGAAGATTGCTGGATGAAGATATTCATGGCCACTTTGGAAGGTGGAGCCTGATCTTGGAATGAAAGTTTTCCACCTACTTGTATTTACTGTTTAAAAGACATTCATACCATGTTCTTTGAAAGGTATAAAGAATCTTTTCCATCCTTAATATTAGTTCAGAACTATTGCACACATGTTTATAGTTTTATTGAAAATCTTGAGAGAATTTATGAAGATGGTGACTTCATGGATGATGAGATCATGGAAGCCCTATATGAAAATCCATTTCAGCAGCATAAAGAGAGGTTAGAGGATACTTGTCAAGATGCTTAGGAAAATTTGCAGTAGGTTCAAGATATTAGTACAACTGAAAATGATGGAAGACAAGGTCATATTTCAGATATGATCATAGCAGAAGACAGTATGCAGGAAAATCAAGTTCCAATTTCAGATTGTGATAAAGTCAAGTTGGCTATTCCAGATCTAGATTCAGATCGTGATGATGAAGAATATTCAGATCATGATGATGAAGAAATCATTGAAGCCTTCTTTGATTCTTCCCTTCAAAAATAGTCTCAAAGAGCCAGCCACTTTGTTACACAAGATCATAGTCAATATACCGTAGCTTCTTCTTTGCTTGAAGATGAAGTAATTTTGTATCTTGATAGTCAATAGGAATCATATGAAATGAATTAGTAGTCTGAGGAAAATTTATATACTCCTTTGCTTGAAATTAAAGAAGACAATTACTGTAGAAAACAAAAACTAATTTCTCCTCTATCTAAAGATGAGATAGATCAACTCCTAAAGGGTCATGTTATAGCCCAAGCTAATGCAGGTTTACAGTGTTCACATAGTCAAGAAGGTGTTAGTGAAACTTCTTCCATTTTTGAAAATAAAAATCTAAGTTTAAATGACGAAAATATTGGAATTAGATTTGTAGATCAGTGAACATATATTGTTTTCTTTCATGAAGATGATAGGGCTGTCATGTTTCATAATATTGAAGAATGTTTTCTATTTAATGACTTAGACCATGAAATTGAGGAATATGAGCCTGAGAGAGACAATATTCTAGAAATCAAGTCACAATTTCTCATGCTCGAGGAATTTACAGCCAACACTAAGATAGCCGAAGCTTATACTTCTCTATGCCTTCCTATCAATTTAAAACAAACTCTTCTTTTAGATCAGAATGAAGGGAGTACTTATAATTTTGTTGTTGGATCTCAAGACAAGTTAGTGCTTCAGGATTTTCAAGATCCCTTCGGAATTCTTTTACAAGAATTAGAGAAGATGAATGTTTCCTGGTCTGTTAGCATAAGCCTTGGTTTTAGTTGTTATTGTGAGTTGCCTACATGTACATAGTTCTACTTGCTCGGGGAAAGTGAGAGAAGGATTTCAGTAAGTAGCCATCTACTAGATTGGTTACATTGGAAGGCCCACTCTACATGATTGTGCATTTTTCATTAGTAGGTAGGTGGTTGTCATCATGATTTGAAGCCCTCAAATCTCGATGGTCTGCTACCTTTAAGAAGCTGAGTAAGTATTGTGTCAGTCTTTGAGTCTTGAGTCAGTTTGAGTCTTGAGTCAATTTTCCCAGGAGCTACCATCCCCATTGGAGCCAATGTTAGTGTCAGTTTCTTCACACTGCCATTAGTGATCAAAATTCACTCTTCTATATTCATATTAGGAATCCCATTCAAAATGAGTTGCATTTCATTGGGTCATTGATCAACTGATGGTAGGAACATGTTAGTTTTTCCCTCATGACACATATCTACTGACCTCTTTTCATGTGTTCTTCAGTCAATGGTTTAGGTTCAGGTTCATTTTCAGTTTATTTCATCAAATAGGTCTTAGGTCTTAGGGTTTCAGTTTCATTAGGTGATAGGGTTTCAATATGTCAAATTTCAGTAACCATGGACTAATAATGTTAGCAGACACATGAGGATGATAATAATCATAAGGAAACTTTTAATTTCATAATTTGTAAACTTAATAATTTTTTCACCTCAAAACCAATTTCAGGTGAAAACAGAGCATTGGTATTTATTTGTAAATTTCATGTAATTTCATCATTTCTCATATGTAATTAATAAGTCTCATGCTTCTCCTGGTCACCTGCTGATATTTCCAAGTACATGCCATTGCAAAAGGAAAAGATTATCAAGCATCAATTCACCTAATTCAAACAAAAAGTCAAGCATCCAAAAAACAGAGTATTTGAAAAAAGGCCAAAAGACGTTATAAAGTGGGTTTTGAAAAATGAAAAATCAAAAGTGCCAAAGCCATATAAAAGTCATTTCTCTCTCAAGTTATTTCATTGTTTGAGTTGAAATTTATGAACAAAATTGTGATTTTAAGGTGTTATTGAGCAAAGGGAGGGAAATTGCTGTGTTTTTGGAGAAAACTGCCTGGCACTGCGATGCGCACACCAAAACTTGATGCTACGCATAGGAGTAGTGCTACACACCTGGGTTTTCTCTGTTGTATTGTTTTGAACTGGCGCTACGCACAGGAGTGGCACTATGCACCTGGGAAAGTGTGCTACGCACTTGGTAGTTTGGCTACAAACAATTGCACATTTCATCAAATCACCTCAAAACTCCCAAATTCCTCCATTGCAAGTAAGTAACATCACTATTCTTGCTAAAAATATTTGTTGCATTAGTTTTGGGTTGTGTTCTCTCTCAAAAACATCAAACCCTAGTTGTCACTAAACTATTTCATATATTGTAATAATACACTCATTACTGCTATCCCATATCATTTGTTACTGTTTCCCTAAATCCCATCCTCCCATCCATAATTCCCTAGACATAATCCCCAAACCCTATACATACATCCCAAACCCTACACTATTCACTAACCCTAGTTACTCCCTACATCCCCTTTCTCATTCTTGTTCACCCTCACCTACTTTCCTATTCAAAATCTCTTCATACTCATCTTACCCTCATTCAAAAATCCACCACTCTTCATTCACCAATCCACCACTCTTCATTCACCATAAAGAGATACATTTGTACAACAATGGAGATGGATAGTGAGTATGAAATGGAGGAAGAAATCCATAGTGACACTTCCTGGGAGAGATACACACAGGGCAGAAGGCCTCATAAGGGAGGAAAACATATTAGAGAGGAGCCCACCAGTTTGAGGGAACTGCAAGCCTGCCCATTTTCCCTTTGCTGTTTTAGACATCAGCCATGTTTCAGTTTCTGTGAAATGGTGGAAAGGGTTAAATCTCATCATGAATTATCAAGGTTATTTGTGACACATTTGGATAACAATGAGGTACACCTTGCTAGAATGACATTCGCTTTGTCACCAACTGTTATTTCAGAGGCTACAAGTATTCCAAATGTGGGAGAAAAGTGTAACAAAGGTCAGTACATTGACAGGGAGTATTATGAGACTTACATTAAGGATAAATATCCTAACGAACTCAGCAGAGTATTCCCCTTTATGTTCTTGGAGGACAAGTTTGCTCCATTGATGAAGGTCATCGTTAAGTACTTTACTTGTGAAGGTAGGTTCTCTCGACTGTATGCTTACCACATTAGATTGCTGATGCATTCCACTAGGGTGAGAATGTTGAATATCCCCTACTTCATATTCAGAAACTTTGAGAACATGGTGCTCATTATAAAGAAAAAATCATACCCCCAGCAGTTAACCAACGTCTACCACTTCTCTGTGATTAAAATGATTGTTCTACATCAGCTGAACCTACTCAACATACCATGGGAGACCTTCATTTCTCATGAAATGTTTAAAAGCCCTCGAGTCTTTTCATTAGTGCCTCAAGAAGAAGGTGGACCTTCAGGATAGGAAAAGGTTCAATAGACTAAAACTGTGGGAGTGCTAGTGTTTGTGACATATGAGAGAGGAACTAGGAAACTTTTTGCAGCTGTCAGGCGAGTATTATCTCCACAAAGTGTGGAAGGGGTATCACCTTCATCTACAGGCTACAGGCAAATGCTATCTCCGCAAGGAGTGGAAGGGGCTTTGCCTTCATCTTCAGCTAAACAAGGATAGGTTGGGCAACATAGAAAGGGCAAAGGTAAAGGGAATAAAAATATGCATGAGAAAGATCTTAGTGATGAGCAAGAGAGAGATTTTGACCTTGTTTATCATGAGGACACACAAGGAGTTGATGTCATTGATTTGGAAACTCAAGGTACAAGGATTACTAAAGACATGATCATGAAGGAGCAAGAGGCTAAGATACAATCCCTGTCAAACAAGCTAGAGAAGGCAAAGTGGATCATCAATTATCTAGAGGAAGAAAACAAACAATTTACCAACAAGAAAGTCCTCATGGAGCTACAAATGATAAAAGAAGGCAGGCAAAAGATCAAGGAGGTCAATGTTCCATTAACCTCCATTGAACAAGAGATCGAGAATGACCAGGAAACGTGGCTCGAAAGGATCAATATACACCTTGAGGGGCTGCTTGAGATGGCCAATAGAGACAAGAAGATGCTTTGTCACATGGCCTACCACTACATGACCCGAAATAAAATATGCAATATAAGGATGAGGAAGCTGAAGTCTAGGTTGAGGAAAGCCTTAAGGAGCAAAAATGAGCATGACAAGCTAAAAATCTTGGTTGAGGCCTCACTAGCCCAGTGAAGTAATTAATGAGGGTTCCTTGTGCCAAATCTGGGCAAGTTTTGGTGAGTTTTTTTCATTTTGAAAATTTTGAAATTTTCCAACATAGAAAATTGCATTAGGTGCGTTGCACCACCGGCACTACGCTTTTGACTATAGGACTTTTTGGAGAAATGGTTTGCATATTTGGATTCAACATGATGAGAACATCAATCCCTGAAAGTTTCAGCAATTTTGGAGCAAGACTTGGTCACCTAAAGGTCAAAAAGCCATCAAAAAAGACCTCTCTACCTCTTTTTGGACACACAAGAAGTAGCCTTGCGAGATTCCATTTTGAGGGTGCAAATGAGATCCAAATGTAAAAATTAAATATGTTCCAGAAACTAGACAGGAGGCCCTTTCCAACAATCTATATTGGGCTCAATTTGGTTAAAGGGAATGCCTCCAAAAGTGGTTGTGAAGCGGCGCTACATACCTTGCCAGTGGCACTATGCATAGAGCCAGTTTGCCCAAAAACCTAGTTTTCACCTAGTCCCTCTGTAAATTGACTTTTCTCTCTTCATGGATGAATTTATGATTGTAAATAATGCTATGCTATGTAAAAGTAATTTTGAAATGATATTAGAGGGTAGATTCATCAGTTTGAGTTGGTTTTGGGGTTAATGAATCAGTTTCCATGCTTATAGAGGCAAGCTATTCCACTACCTATATTCCTGCTCCTTGTTTGGAAATGGTTGTAACAATTTCTTATCTCTTGGATTCAAGCCCTGATGGATAGAATAGGTGTTTTGATGTCTATATTATGTATTTTTTCAGTCATTAGCAAAGGCTGGACTCTCTTGGATGCTTTGAGCTACATTGTACATCTCTATAGCTGTTTGGCAAGGAAATAAACCAGGATTTGTAGCTATTTTTGTGGGATTATTGTGGTAATGTGTTTTTTCATTGTTTCTCCTTATGTCATTTGTTTTTCTCATGTGCTATGTGTGCCAAAATCTAATTCAGTCTTCTAAACTAAATGAAATCAAGATAGATAGGTAGAATACATTGGTAACAATGCTCTACCTTGGGAATACATCTAATTTTTTATGTTTTCAGCTGTTTGAAGAGGAATCATGATCTCTGCATGACCTCCTCATCTCCTCACTAGTCTTAGACCTACCATCTCACTCAATTCCAAGTGCCAAAACACCTACCTACGTCGCCCCATTGAACACCCTACATTCCTGACTTGATTTCCTAGACCCAAAGCTGCCTGCTTCATTTGATCCAGCAACAAAACCATCAAAATCAACCAAAAATCCCTAGAGCTACTATACCTAGCCTAAAATCTATATTTGATTCAGTCATCTCAACTGAGATTAACAAGGAGAGAGCCCTCTCCCGACCTAGTAGGACTAGCTACTAGGTTAAGCTTGGTTTGTGGTTATCCTAGGATTGCCTCCCTTCAGTTTGAGGTCAATCTAGGCTCTAACAGGTGGCATAACAATGTGTCTTGGAGGTGGAAGTATGAAACTGGTTTTCCACCCATCAACATGGGGTATGTGGTGGTGAATTCTAGATCATTTTTATAAATATTCAACGATCCAGAAGTGTGTTCCCAGAAGAATGAAGAACAATGGTAAATTCCGTAATAGGTGGCCGATTTACGTAATTTACAACATTATTGGTACTTCCCTTTTCGTACTTAATGTTTAGATGGAATTGTTGTAGATATGTGGACCATTTCTAATGGTGGTCATTCTGGAACTTTCCCTATGTCTATATAAATTGAAGAGGTCGGTGATATGTGTGGATGATTATCTCCTTCCCTAGAATGTAATGTTTTGTCTATTGAAAAGCTTGCATGATGGAATATATATTTTTATCACAAGTGGGGTATTTTTGAATTGTATCAAAGAGTGTCTCACTGTGACAGGCTACTAGATGCCCTTGATGGGTGAGAACTGCACTAATAGCATAGTCAGAGGAATCTATCTCAATTTCAAGTGGTTGTTGTAGATCTGGAAATCTGAGTATAGGTGTAAGGAAAAGATGGTGCTTAAGCTCAATGAATTCCTTATATTGGGGCTCATACTAGAAAAAAAATTATTTTTGTCTACCCTTCGAAACTTGACTCAAGGGCCAAGTGATATGAGAGAATCCCAACACGAACCTTCGATAGAAATTGGTAAAGCCCAGAAAGTTGTGAAATACTATTAGAGTGGTCGAGGATGGCCAATCCCAAATGACTTGGACCCTAGATGGATCCACATGAACAACTTTCTCAACAATGATGTAACCCAAATATCAGACTTAAATCATGCCAAAGGTGCATTTATCCAAGTTGGCACATAGCTTGTGTTGTCACAAAATTTTAAGGACCTGCCAAATGTGTTGCAAGTGCTCTTCCCATCTCTTTTTGTAGATGAGGATGTTGTCTAGATATACAACCATGAATGATTTGGTGAAAGGCTGCAAGATGTCATCCATCAGCCAAATAAAAGTTACAGGGGATTTTTTTAACCCAAAATACATGACCAATCACTCAAAAATGCCCTCCTTAGATTTGCAGGTGGTCTTCCATACATCTATGGGCTCTATGGAACTCGGTGATAGCGAGACCTCAAATAAATCTTGTTGAAGTAAATTTAAACCCTTAG
Organism: Pinus taeda; assembly: GCA_000404065.3. NCBI lineage: Eukaryota > Viridiplantae > Streptophyta > Pinopsida > Pinales > Pinaceae > Pinus > Pinus taeda. The sequence continues at coordinate 21,907 of APFE030370600.1, forward strand.
TTGGTCAAGAAATTCATAAATCTGTGGGATTGGATAACTATTCCTGATAGTGACCTTTTTTAGTGTCCAATAATCAATGTAGAGTCTCTAGGTCCCATCCTTCTTATGTACGAGTATAATCGGGTTCCCACAATGTGAGGAACTTGGTTTGATGTGCCCCTTTGGTAGAAACTCCTTGATATGTCGCTTGACTTCTTTATTTTCTAGAAGAGAGTGATGGTATATTGACCTGTTCGATAGACGTGCTCCAAGAGTCGAATTGAACGAATGCTTGACCTGACAGTACAAAGGTACCCCTTTGGGTGAGGAGAAGATGTCCCTATATTATTGCACAACCCTATCCACCTGCTTCTGGTGTGTAGAGGTAACCTTCTTAGGGGCCATGGATGTGGCCACAATCTTCCCCTTACTTCAAGAGAAAATTTGAAAGAAAAAAGTTCATGGCCTTGGAGATAATTCTATAAATTTCTTAGTAGACATTAGAGAAATTGAGGTAGGCGGGGCTACCTCTCGTATCATATATAAATTAATTCCCTAAGTAATAATAACAATACGAGGCCCAAACTCATACACAACATGACACTTCCATATATATGGATAGTGTAATAACACATAAAAAACATAAAGGGGAGAAAAATCACATGGTACCTCATTCGTGAAGGGCTCGATGGTGTAGGGAAGGCGACACTACTAGTTGACATGGATATCAGGCCATTAGTGGAGCCATCTGATGGTTTATGGATGTGGGTATGGTTTCATCAGTAAGCCCAACCACTTCATGACCTAAAACAAGATGAAATTTTTTGGGCTACTACTTTCAACAATGAAATGCAGTGGAGAACCCTTCACCCACATCTTTGAGTGGAAGGGGTGCTCCCCCTCCTCTGGAAATTCGAGCTCAATATTTTGGAAATTGGTGGTGGAAACATTAGCACTGGGCTCAACATCAATAATCTACTTCCCCTTGTCAGTCCCCTTGTTAGGTTCTGACTCTAAGTCAAAACATGCATATGAATATAAATATTTCATCTCATGTTCTAGTGACTACTTGGCGCGACACTCATTTGTGTTGTGCGTGGGGATCTTGTGGAACTCATGTCATTTTAGTGTGTCCTTCTTCATCTTTGTGGTGCTATTATTTTCTTGTCGCTTCAATGGGTTTTCTTAGGTCACCGTCTTAGGCCTGTCCTTTGTTCTATGGTTTAGGGGTGCCTTTTCCTAGCTTCATATTTGTAGATGCAAAGTCTCGCTTCTTCTGTTTAAAGCTTTTCTTGATCTTGAAAACATATTAGTATGTCACACCAAGTGAGGACACATCCAAAAAATCCATATCTTCCTGGATGTACTTGTGCAAATAGTTACGGTATTTGAGTAGTATATGTTGCTCAGAATCCTTGATACCCAATGTTATCACAAAATCTG
>APFE030370600.1:24583-52907 GCA_000404065.3 Pinus taeda
AAAACTTGGAAATTATCAGACCTTACCTTCGAAATACATCTATAAAGTGCTAAAGGTCACCTTCAGCTACGAAACTACTGTGTATTTCAACACAGTTTTAAAAAATTTGCAGTTTGGGAATTTCCAAAATTTCATAAAGACTAATATGATCACCAAAAATCAAAACAAATTAACCTTATAGGATGTTCTTCTTCAGAGATGACCTTCTTTTTAATACCAAAACTATTTTAAGATATATCCTTTACTTCCCTTTTTCATCACACTGTTTCATTATTGTTGTAGCCCTTTTTCTAGATTTTTTTAACTGTAATTCTATGTCTTCAATCTATCTCTTCAATCTCCTGTTAGTAGCTCTCAACTGAGCATTCATCCTCCTTACAAATCTGGCTTCTTTGGTTGCAGGAACAGTCCAAGTAAAGTATTGAGTTTCATTGCTGACTATTTCTGGTTTGGAAACTTTTTCAACTTCCCAGAGAGCCTTTATCCTTTTAAAATATGTCTTCTCAACAACATGCCTTCTTGCTCTCATCCTTAGTCTAGAAATTTCATTATTTGTTTCTCTTAACCTTTCTTCCATTTCTTCATAACTCATTTTTTTTGTTTGAGTGGAAAAAGATCTGTTTTTGTCACATTTAGGTATTAGTGATGAAAGGTCTATCAACTCTTCCTGAATAGCGGAAGGTTCTTCTATTTTTTCTAACTCAATTTTGGACTCTTATATCTTTTTAGATTGCCTGGTTAAGGGCTTTCTAGGCTTGAACACAAATGATGTAACATCATCCTCAAATTCCAGTTTTTTAGAGGATTTAATCTTCTTCGACTTTCCTTTATCAAATTCTATGACATCTTCCTGTACCAAAGGGGATTTTGCAATATCAATGGCTTTTAAAATATCTTTTAAATTACCCTTCAGGCTTGGACTTTCTCCCAAGATCACTGATTTACCCTTCTCCTTTGCAATTTGACTTCTAGTTAATCTCCTTTGGACTGGTTTCTTAGCTGACTGTTCTTGTGTCATTTCTTTAGCTTTAGCTCTCTTTTCCTTTGTGGATTTAGGAGTCTCAGGAATAACCACTGATGTTTTGCTCACTTGCTCTTTCACCTGCTTTCTAGGTTTCGTCTGAACAAATCTCTTTGACCTGGACATTACAGACTTGCTGGTTTCTGCTGATGGAGTTTCTTTAACCTTAGGGCTAACACTTGTATCTTGATTTTCCACTCCAAAACCACATAAAAAAAGAAATGAAGACCATTCTTTGTTGATCTTTTTAAGTTCATGTTAAAATATCAGTTTAATTATACCATGATGAAAAAGGGAAGTTTCATATCCTTGAGATTTCATTTCCAATTCATCTGCCATCTTACGTATACTTCGATACACGAGGTAAGGAAAATCTAAAGCAATCATAACAATAAAATGCAACAGGAGTTTAAAATTATATGAATAAACCTTATGATATCTTCCCTCATAGGTAAAATAACGTTGAATGTTGAAGAGCAAGTTCGCATACATGTCTTTGACGTAGTTCCTTGGAATTGCCTTGGTTAAGTCTGTTTCTGAAAACTCTAGCTTTAGGAACACTTTACATGGTTCCATGTCAAATTTGAAGTTTTTGAACCGTACATCTTGCCCCCTAGGAATCTCTATCACCAAAGCTATGATCTCTGGAGAAATTTGCAAGTTTAGGATTCCAACCTTTGTGTTTGTGCCAGTGAAATGTAGTGCAAACTCCTTTGTCACTTGAGTATGTCCTCCCTGCAATTTTTTACAAAACTTCTAACATCCTACTTTCTTGAAGGCTTCTACAACTAATTTATCTCTGAGTAAGACCTTGATGCTTTCAGGCTTTGTTCTTAAACAATGACCAGACCTGTTCCTTTTCCTTTCTTTTGTCATATTTGCCTCTAAATTCTTGTAACAAGCCAACCTCACTTGAAATTATGTTTATCAGCCTTGCTTGCTTATGGCCGTTAGCCTCGCTTGAATTATGGATGAGAGAAACCTTGGTAAGAAATTACCATAATCTTACCATTCGAAAAATAATCTATTTGAGGGTTTGCATGCAAACTGCGGTAAGAAACTAGTAATCCCTTCTAAATTTGAAATTACCTATCATGATGACCCCTAAATTCGAAATGACAAGTTTCGGATGGCGGCATGCTCAAGAACTGACTCCTAGTTGGCACCTAATAATGAAAATTTAATGGAATCTTAACGGAATGATTTTTTGACAAGAGTGTCTACAAATCCGCATTTTTGTAGCACACAAGGAAAAATGCTACGAAAAGAGCAGCATTTCTGTAGCGCAAAACAGACCTTTTACACTGTTTGCACTACCAAAATGTGGTTTCAGGGCTAATTCCAAAATTTTCTCAAAATGGATTAAAACATGAGTTTCTAAATAGAATGTGAGACTTCTGAGACATGGAGTAAGGTTGTTAAGCTTTATTTGGATATGAGAATGAGACATTTAAGACTCTTAACCTATCACCTACCCATTAAAACATGTGATGACTTGACACTTATCTAAAACCATGATTAGAAACAATGTAAATTCTTATTTTGGTGATAACAGTGGCTCCACTTGGATAGTGTACCCCTGTGGCACACTAAGAGCTCTTAGCTCCAGCGTTATCCATTTTTTGGTAAAACAGAAATACTTTTATTTGATTTGACAAGCATCTTCTTCAAACTATTGGGCCTTCAACTCGAGCTTAAGCTCTCTATTTTAGCTTATCATTATTTGCAATAAAAACTAACAAAGATGGAATATATACAATGTCATGAGTGATTGATAAAATTTCAGCAAGTATAATGCTTTAGGAACCTGCCATCGACAGGCCCTCCAACATATGATCCTCCATCGATTTCCTGTAATATATAAGTGTTGTTCCCATGGAAAACAACAATCTTAAAAGGACCCTTCCATAAATTCTCAAACTTACCATGCTTGCCCTTTTCCTCAATTTTGCCCTCACATTTCAGCAGTTTGTCTTGTATTTGGAAAATGTCTTCTTTAATCTTCTTGTCAAAAATATTTTTAATTCTATTTTGGGCATGTTGATGGTTGTCATAGACTTCATTTCTCTTTTCTTGCAAAGCTATCAGCTGATTTATCCTCCTCTGAGTGGCATTTGGTTCTTCTTCAAGTGCTTGAATTAATTTCATGAATGGTACCACAAGTGGTGTCGGAAAAACAAGTTCAGCACCATAAACTAATTTATACGTTGAAGTCCCAATTGATCAGTTTGTTCATATCCTATCAGCCCATAAGGCGTACTTCAGCTTTAAGTGCCAAGCTTTCTTGTTCTCCTACAATACCTTTTTGATGATTCTTACAATACTCTTTTTTGATGATTCAACAAGACCATTTCCTTGCAGATAGTATGTTGTAGAGTGTCCAAGAGTGATGTGGTATTGATGATAGAAATTGATCATTTTCTTAGACTTGAAGGCTTGAGCATTATCTGTTATAATCTTCATGGGGAAGCCAAATCGAGACAATATATTATTCTCTAGAAAAGAAATAATTATAGAATCATTAGCTTGCCTTGTTGGGATCGTCTCTATCCATTTGGTGAAGTAGTCTGTCACTATGAGAATCTAGCGATGTTGTCTTGATGATGACGGATGTATTTCTCCAATAAAGTCTAACCCCCACTGCTGAAAATATGCTTCCACATAGATAGGTACCAAAGGAAGAGGTAAAAGTTTTCTTTTTCCTTCAAAAATTTGGCATTCATGACATGCAACAACCCTTTTGTAAATGTCTTTAAACATTGTTGGCCAATAACATCCTACTCTTAGAATCTTATTTGTTGTAGCCTTCCAATAATGGTGTCCTCCGCAATCACCTTTATGGAATTCTTTAATGACTTTTTCAGCCTCTTCTTCAAGTAAACAATTCAGCAAAATTCCTCCTGTATCTTTCCAAAACAAATTTCTATCAAATGTAAAATATTTCAAAGATTTCAACTGCACAAAGCTTGCTTTGGATATTTTTGGATCAGCAAGACCCTTTTGATGTTGTAAAACAAAAACCAGATCTTTATACCAATCTGAAACAAGATATTTCTCATCAATTGGAACCAATTATTCCTCATCATCTGAAATTTCTAATATTTATGCATTCAGATTTATGTCAAGACAATCCAAGTTTGACTAAGTCATTAACTTTGCCAAGCCTTGTCCCTTCACTAATTTGGTTGGTTTGATGTCGATATCATATTCCAACAAATTTGCGATCAATTTTCCCCTCTTACCATCAAGATCTGCCTAAGTTAGAATGCCTTTCACCACACTACTTGGAACATATGCCATAATGTGAGAATGCAGAATGCAAAATTCTAAAATCTTAAATAGCTTTCACCAAAACATAGACCTATTTTTCTATAATATTATACTTCAGCTCAACATTAGCTAATGTTCTACTAAAGAAAGAGATATGTTTTTCAGTACCTTTCTTTCCGTTTTGAAGCAAAACTCCAGCAATTGTATTTTCAGAAGCAAATGTAAAAGCCAGAAATTCTTTGGAGAAATCTAGACTAATGAGTACTAGTGCTTGTGTGAATTCCTTCTTAATTTGCTCAAAAGATTTCTTTGCTTCAGTTGTCCATTTAATATCAACTCCTTTCTTTAACATCCTTGTTATATCTTTAATAATCAGCAAAGTTAGGAATGAAGCACCTAACAAAATTCACTTTCCAAAGAAATGATTGGGTCTCTTTCATACTTCTTGAAAATATACTTTTTGAATTGCATTAACTCTATTAGGATCAATCCTAATTCCATCTTCAGAAATAATATGGCCAAGTGATTTTCCTTTAGTTAAAGCAAAGATGCTTTTAGTAGGATTAAGAGAGATACCAAACCTTCTACAATTTAGCAAAACTTTTTCTAGGTGTTTCAGATTATCTTCCTCTTTCTTTGAAAAGATTGTTATATCATCAAGATAAACAACCATCATCTTGTCTAAAGAAATGTCCATTTCTCTTTGAAAAGTAGCTCCCGCATTCATCAGACCAAAAGGCATCTTGGCGTACATGAATGTGCCCCATGGTGTTGTGAAGGTTGTTTTCTCCTGATCATCTAGATGCACAAGAATCTGATTGTAACCTAAGAAGCCATCAAGCATAGACATTCTTTGTGAACCAACAATATTTTGCATAATTGAATCCATCTTGGGAAGAGGATAGTTGTCCTTTAGTGAAGCCTTATTTAAATTCCTGAAATCAATACAAATTCTGATTTCTCCACTCTTCTTTCTAACCCGTACCAAAATTTGAAAGCCAATTTGAGAATCTGATTGGAACAATGATTTTAGCATCAAAATTTTTCTTAATCTCCTTTTCAATCAATGGCATGAGAAGGGATTAATTATCCTCAACTTCTGTTTGAAAGGTTTCTCACTTTCTTTAATAGGAATAGTATGTTGAATAATGGAAGGATCATATTGTTTTAGATCAACATAAATCCAAGCAAAAACATCAGCAAAACTCTTCATCATCTCAATATATTTGAATTTCATATCAGCTGAAAGAAACTTCGAAATTTTCATCATTTTAGGCAAATCTGATGTACCCAGATTACAACTTTCTACTTTCGCTTCATCAGCTTGAATCTTTGGTGATTTGAAAACATCGTTCTGATAAAAAAACATCTCAAGAAGAATAAGACCCTTTGGTATTGAATTATTCTTTAATTGCAAGACTTTAGAATTTTCTTTAGACTCAACAAGTCTGTTTTGTTGATCTACTTGAGTACTTTCAAATTCTTCTTTCTACTCAATAAAATTCTTTACCTGTTGATCATCTTCAAAAACTTTCCAATTGGTGATATTGTCTGGTATTGCTGGTCTATGATGAACTTAAATATCACATTTCTTAGAAGAATGAATAGGAATGACAAAAAGACTCGCCGAAACAACAAGAGAATTAGAAATGGAATTTTGGTCTCTAGTTTTGACAAAGAAAGAATAAGCTTCAAAATTCTCCAACATGTCTAAAACTAGATTTCTGTATGCTCTCATTCTTACATCCTTTATTTGATAAACACCTTTAACTTGTCTAATAACCAATTCAAAATCTCAAAAAATAGAAATATTATGAGCCTTCATTCTTATCAAAAAATCTAGACCCAAAATCAAAGATTCATATTCAGCCATGTTGTTTGTGCAATCAAAATTCAGTTTGTAAGAGTAAAAATTACTCTCATCACTTGGACTTGTAATCCAAATTCCTACTCCTGCCCCTTCCTTTCATGTTGATCCATCGAAGTACAATTACCACCATCCCTCCGTCTCTTTGTTATTTACTTGCTGATTTTCTGAGTGCCGATTTTCTGCTCGCATTTCTTCTAAACCACTATCAACTGACTCATTGAAAAGAATGGCAGATCCAAGTTTAGTGTCAAATGCATAAATCGGAAAATTATGAGGTTTATCTTTGCTTCTTACCATATAAGCCATTCTAGTCTCTCGATGCAATCTCCTTTGTTCACCAAAAATAGGAATTGTGGCATAAGTAAGGTCCATCTGCATTGTGCCTTTAATTTTTGCTGCCTATGATCTTGATAGTAACATCCCAAAATTTGGCAGAATATCAGCCACAACAATGTCCATAGCAGTTGCCTTTGCTGGGATTTGTGTTAGACCAACAACAACATCTTTGATTAGACCAATACATTGAACCCTCTTTGAGTCAGAAGAAAATAAATCCTTATATGGTCTTGTTACCTGTAACCCTAACCTTTCCATAATTACTTTGGGCATTAGATTATGAGAAGCCCCTGAATCCAACATAGCATTATGTAATGTCATATCATGAATACTAATGCTCACATAGAAAGGAGGAAACTCCTCATTTTGATCATCTTCTAACCTTGGACCCAAATATATAGTAGGATTATCTTCTTGGACATTTAAAATATCAGTTTCTCCTGGTTGTGAATTCAACATCTCAACAATCTTGCTTCTATATTTATTTACATTGAGAATCTCTCTAAAAGGGACTGATGTTTTAATCTTTGAAATGTCATTCTCAAGGTTAAAAACAGAAACAAAATTTTCAGCTTCTTTGATAGGAGGAGGAAGTTGAGTGTCTTTCTTACGTTCAGCAATCTTTTGGGCATCATTTTTAGCTTCAGCAACCTTTGGAGCATCTTTCTTAGGCCGTGCTTTGTTTGCAATAATCAACACATTTCTGTTTCTAAGATTATATTGTTTTTGCATGTCAAACATGGCATGATGATTCCCTTTAAAATAATCTAAAGGTTCTTCCCCTTGATTGGCCAAATCTGACTTGTCATGCTCCTATTTAGTCAAGAAATTTCCTGACATTTCTTCGTCAAGACAATGGACAGATTCTTCAGGAATTTCAGGATCATCTTCTTCATCAACCAAATTTTGCTGAAAAGGAGGTCTCACTGGAGGACCAGGTTGATGGTTTGAATTTTCTCTTGGTATTTGTTGGCTTTGAGGTCTCCTGAATTGAGGATTTCTAAATTGAGGTTCATGTTGCACAGGAGGAGCATAAGTGTTTCCAAGAGCTAAGCTATCCATCAACTTCTCCATGGTTTTCATCATTGAGTCTAATTTATCTTTAGAAGTTGAAGAGGAAGGTTTTTCTTCTTCTTTCAATTTAGTTTTTCCCATTTTTGACTTTTAGCAGCTATCATGTTTACCTCTACCTTTACTGCATCACTTTGCATTTTAGCAAGTGTAGGACATTCTCTTTCTCCCAACAAGAGAGAAAAGTCATAATCAAATTCTTCAGCATATCTCATTTGTGCTAGGGCTTCTAGAGGTTTCAAATGAGCTGGAATTGAGTTAAACACTTTATTGAATCTTTTTGAAAATTTTTGAACAGTTTCATCAGATGCTCTTCTAAGGTTGTTATATTCAGTAAGTGCTTGAACTGGATTAGTTTTGTTCCCCATTTCCTTAAAAAATTATCTTCAAACTCAACCCAATTTCGAATGCTTCCCGGTGTAAGAACTTTAAACCATTTTTTAACTTCACCAATAAATCTCTGTACAAAAAGTATTAACTTCACATCCTCATCATCGAATTCTTCTCAGTCAACAAAATCATTAAATTTGTCTACATTTTCTTCTATTGTAATTTCTTCATCACTACCCCAGGTAGGGATCCTAGTAGCATATTTACTAGGAAGGTCATGCAGAATAGTAGGGATCACAAGTTGAGCATACCTAGCAGGTGCATCCACAATTAAAGGAGGAACAATAGTTTTAGGAATAACAAGAATAGAAGATGAACAACTGATATGAGGAGGGTTGCTTGGTTTCTATAAGCCACTAGAAATGGCAGAAACAGAAGATGAAGAACTGATATGAGGAGGACTACTTGGCTTCTACAAATCACTAATAAATGAACTCCAATTTGGAAGAGGTGAACTAGCTTTAGATTTCAGCAGGAGTTTTAAAGGGTCAAGTTCTTTCAATTTATCTAGCGACTCTTTTTCTAACAATAGCTCAAAGATAAAAACTTCCCAAAACTCTTATTTGTCTTCTTGTGTTACTAGGGATGAAGTGTCAATTCCTTTCTTTTGCAGGTCTAAGATAATATCAACAAGTTCCTTTTCATTTTTTGATCTAAACAACACTTCATGAATTTTATCATCAACTTTTTTGTCTTCAAGACTTCTTGAGAATTTAGAGAGCAAAGATTTTGAATAAGATGGAATACCTGATATTTCTGAAAATCTTTGACTCACTCTTGAAACAATGTTTGGATTGTCCCCAGTGGTAGGTTTATTGGGATCAGGATTGCTCCGTGTGTATCTCCTTCTCAAAGCCACCTTTAAGTCTTTCAAAATATATGGAGTCACCAAGGTAGATTGCAGGCTCGAAAAACTTTCTGAGCTCCTACTACATTCAGAAGTTCAGATTCTTGATTTTAGGAATGAGTAATCTTCAGGCTCTCGGTAGATGCATCAAAACGTTATCACAAAATATGACCCTGATAAGCAGCTGATCAAGTTGAATCTGAGTAACTCTTTCAAAACAATCTTTTGGTTGAGGCTTAGCCTCCTCAACCTGAGAGGGCTCTCTCAAAAGGTTTAAGATTTTTGATTAATGATTAGATGGCTAACTCTAGGAATAAAAATAGGCAAAAATATATAACTGGTTGATTGGTTGAATCAAATATTAGCAAACATCTATTGGGCTATGGATTCAATATAATCTTCAACAAAACATCATGATCAACAAAACATGGAAGTCAAGGCACTTGGAGTTTAGGTTTATAAGTAAAATAGTAACACAGTGAATCAACATAGTTTGCAAGCATGTGAAGGAAGTTAGAGCATTTTCCAATGAATTATAAGTATCACAAGCTCATACCATTGCAAATAAGTAATTGAAAAAGGCCATAAGAACATCAAACACACAAACCCCTTGTGAATCTTGAGTAGTAAAATTGATCTCTGTATTAATTTTGAAAAACCATAGTTTCTTACAATAACACAACTTTCTTTTGCTAATAAAATTACCAACCTCGAGGAATTCGATTCTCATGCTTTATGTAGAATTTTTACAACCTTGGATTCTATGATCCATCTTAAGGAGAATTCGAATTCCTAACATTGACACCTATCTATTCATAAAACAAACTACTTAATTACAATTTGACAACTAACTGTCTTTAAGAGTCCTAATACAAATAGGAGCGAAACTCCTAAAACATGCTTTCAACAACCTTATCTATTACTTAAATACATTCTTTAATAAGCTGCTAATCCATGTCTTCAAGCTTTATGATGTCTCCAGCATTGTTGCAAACCCTATTGAGTCATGACCTAACTATCCAGAAAACAAGGGGACAAAGTTCCTCCTTTTAAGTCCTTAATCCTTTATGCTTATCTTTGAGCAGTTTTGTATGTGGCATGTGTTAGTAATCCATTTAAACTTCATTCTCCCACCTGTGCAGAAAGAGAACCTCGAATAGATGGAAAAGAGGATGAAACATGACTTTGCTACGAAAATAGTCTCTTTTCGTAGCACAACTTTTATACCACTTATGGAATACTTCTTTGAACCATTCTTTCTGCATCCCTGCCATATGAAACTTCATCTATGATCCCCATATGTCTACTAGCAACATAAAAACTTGGAAATTATCAGACCTTACCTTCGAAATACATCCATAAAGTGTTAAAGGTCACCTTCAGCTACGAAACTATTGTGTATGCTCTTTTTTCAACACGATTTTCAAAAATCTGCAATTTGGGAATTTCCAAAATCTCATAAAGACTGATATGATCACCGAAAAACAAAACAACTTAACCTTATAGGATGTTCTTCTCTAGAGATGACCTTCTTTTTAATAGCAAAATTGTTTTAAGATATATCCTTTACTACCCTTTTTCATCACCCTATTTCATTATTGTTGTAGCCCTTTTTTCAGATTTTGTTAACTGTATTTCTAGGTCTTCAGTCTGTCTCTTCAATCTCTTGTTAGTAGATCTCAACTAAGCATTCATCCTCCTTACAAATCTGGCTTCAATGATTGCATGAATAGTCCAAGTAAAGTATTGAATTTCACTGCTGACTATTTCTATTTTGGAAACTTTTCCAACTTCCGAGAGAGCCTTTATGCTTTTGAAATCTGTCTTCTTAGTAGCGTGCCTTCTTGCTCTCATCCTTAGTCTATAAATTTCATTATTAGATGCTCTTAACCTTTCTTCCATTTCTTCATAGCTAATTTTTCCTGTTTGAGTGGAAAAACTCTGTTTTTGTCACCTTCAGGTATTGGTGATGAAAGGTCTATCAACTCTTCTTGAACAGTGGAAGATTCTTCTATTTTTCTTGACTCAATATTGGACTCTTCTATCTCTTTAGATTGCCTAGTTAAGGGCTTTCTAGGCTTGAACACAAATGATGTAACATCATCCTCAAATTCCAATTTCTTAGAGGATTTCATCTTCTTCGACTTTCCTTTATCAAATTCTATGAAATCTTCCTGTACCAAAGGGGATTATACAATATCAATGGCTTTTAAAATATCTCTTAAATTACCCTTCAAGCTAGTACTTTCTCCCAAGATCATTGATTTACCCTTTTCCTTTGAAATTTGACTTCTAGTTAATCTCCTTTGAACTAGTTTGCTAGTTGACTATTCTTGTGTCATTTCTTTAACTTCAGCTCTCTTTTCCTTTGTTGATTTAGGAGTCTCAAGAATAACCACTGATGTTTTTCTCACTTTCTCTTTCACCTGCTTTCTAGGTTTCAACTTAACAAATCTATTTGACCTGAACATTACAAACTTGTTGGTTTCTGCTGATGGAGTTTCTTTAACCTTAGGTATAACGCTTGTATCTTGATTTTCCACTTCAAAACCACATAGAAACACAAATGAAGACCATTCTTGTTGATCCTTTTAATTTCATGTGAAACTATCAGTTTAAATAGACCATGATGAAAAAAGGAATTTTCATATCCTTGAGATTTCATTTGCACTCTATTGCCATCTTAGCTATAACTTGATACAGGAAGTAAGTAAAATATAAAGAAATCATACGAGTAAAATGCAACAGGAGTTTAAAATGATATTAATAAACCTTATGATATCTGCCCTCACAGGTAAAATAACGTTGAATGTTGAAGAGCAAGTTTGCATAGTTGTATTTTATGTAGTTCCTTGGAATTGCCTTGGTTAAGTCTGTTTCTGCAAAATCTAGCTTTAGGAACACTTTACATGGTTCCATGTCAAATCTAAATTTTTTGAACCATACATCTTGCCCCATAGGAATCTCTTTCACCAAAGCTATGATCTCTGGAGAAATTTTCAAGTTTAGGATTCCAACCTTTGTGTTTGTGCTAGTGAAATGTAGTGCAAATTCCTTTGTCACCTGAGTATGTGTTCCCTGCAATTTTTTACAAAAATTCCAACATCCTACTTTCTTGAAGGCTTCTGCAACTGATTTATCTCTGACTAAGACCTTAGTGCTTTCAGGCTCTGTTCTTAAACAATGACCAGACCTGTGACTTTTCCTTTCTTCTGTCATCTTTGCCTCTAAATTCCTGTAACAAACCAGCCTTGCTTGAAATTCTGTTTATCATCCTTGCTTGATTATGGTGGTCAACCTCGCTTGAATTATGGATAAGAGAAACCTTGGTAGGAAATTACCATAAGCTTACCATTCGAAAAAAATATGTTTGAGGGTTTGCATGCAAACTGTGTTAAGAAACTAGTCAACCCTTCTAAATTTGAAATTACCTATCATGATGACCCCTAAATTTGAAATGATGAGTTTTGGATGGTGGCATGCTTAAGAACTGACTCCTAGTTGACACCTAATAATGAAAATTTAACAAAATCTGAATGGATTGATGTTTTGACAAGACTATCTTTGAATCCATGTTTTCATAGTGTGTAGGGAAAAATGCTACGAAAAGAGCAGCGTTTTCGTAGTGCAAAATAGACATTTTACACTATCTGCACTATGAAACGTGGTTTCGGGGCTAATTCCAAAAAAATTTCAGAATGGTTTAATATATGAGTTTGTAAACAGAATGTGAGACTTCTGAGACATGGAATAAGGTTGTTAAGCTTTATTTGGATATGAAAATGAGACCTTTGAGACTCTTAACCTATCAGCTACGCATTAAAACATATGATGAATTGACACTTATCGAAGACCATGATTAGGAACAATGTAAACTCTTATTTTGGTGATAACACCCAACTTCATGCAAAGGGTATGAAAAGTATTCGTGAATTTGGCACGTCCTAGTGCCAATCCTATCACAGTGTGGTCCTTTTTATGCACTTATCTTCATAGCTCCTTAGAGGGTAGTGTTGTTCCTTGACGACATCCTAGAAATAATTCCAAGTGGTTGCAACTACAAATAGTGAGGGTTGCTTCTTTTCCTTTTGCTCACAATAAGTTTCCCACAAGTCCCTAATATGGGGGGCCGCTTTGAGGAGTGAAAAAGTAATGTATTTCCCATTGGAAAAATTATGAATTGGAAAATATCCTTCCAGCAAATTTAACCATTTCTCTATGGCATCTATGTCTATTTGAGTTTCAAATAAAAGAATGTCAAAGTTAACATGTACCTTAAAGGGGCTGGCGCCTCTAAGGTGGCTGTCGGATGAAGATTCTTCACACGTTAATACTTGCTGAAGGATCTATGAAAAGTTATCCATCATCTTGTTCCTTTGTCACTCGAGGGCTTATTGGAGAATTTTTTTGAAAGGATGTCCTACTCCCTTGTCTTTCTTTTCTTCCTACATCGGATGCAATCATAGTTTGTGAGGCCAATCTTGTAAGGTTTCAACCAGTTCAAGCCCTAACTTCTTATACCTTGACCTCGTTGCGGACATGCCAAAAAAAATAGAGAAAGAGTAGATTGCTTTGATAAAATTATTCCAGATTTATGTAGGAATGAATGAAATAAAAATTTAAATATAAAATAGAGCTACAAAAAAATTTAATTCATTAATAACAAATATTAATTTTTTTTTACATACAGAATGGAAACAAATTAGCTTGAGTGATAGTATATATCTCTAAGAAGAGATGTGATGGCTATATGCCTAATGAATTATGTTATAATGAGGCTCGAAGGACTTTTTATTATGGAGAAATAAATGAAAACCCTAAACATCCTAAAATATAACCCTAAAAGATGAAGCACCAAATGTTTGTGGGCCCCATTGGGGTTAGTTGGTACATCAACTTCCAGGGGTCATAACTTTGGCACATGATATCCATTTGAAACATACGATATTGTTGGAAATAATATTGAGAGGGGGATGAATTAGTATTATCATATCAATTATATTATTTCCCAAACAGATTTATATACGCTACTTCAGTGAAGTGAAGTAGCGTGTACATGTGACTGCGCTTAAAGAAACTAGCATATATGAAGAGAACTTGTGATTTAAACATTTTATCATGTGTTGAGCTTAAACTAATATACCCAAGATTTATTTCACAGTGCAGTAAAAGCAGAATAAAGCATCACACATAAGCAACACACATGAACACCAAGATTTAAGGTGGAAACCTAATGTGGGTGAAAACCACCTGTTGTTGTTGTCTCTATTTTCTTTTAATGATAAGAAAAGCTGTTTACAATATTGCGCTAGTGCAAACTCACATCAATACGTAGGCTTCTACCTGCACAAGGTTACAACCTTCTCTCATTCTCCAACTTCCACTAGAAGGGAGCTACAACCCCATAGCTCTTGTACTAGCCGATATGATTACTAGTACGTAGGCACCGACCTACAAAAGGCTAAGACCTTCTTTCTTCCTCCAGGGACCACGTTTCATAAATTTTTAGATTGGATGCTCCTGATACACAACAATACACATGAAGGCCTCGTTTCATCCAAATTTCATACTAGGCCCATCAACAACATCATCATTGCAATACAACCATCAACTACATGTACATCAACTAATCACTAAAACTCAATCATCACTCTCTGAATCAACCAAACTCAACCAATCATTGACAACCTCTAAACCTCTGACACAACTGAATCAACCACTCATTCATACTTAATCAATTTCAACAAATCCACTGGAACAGATAAATCACTGCAACTAGTATACAAATTTGAAACCAGAATACTGCATCATCATTCAGAACCAATTGTAACCTAAAAAAAATGCATCAAAGTGTATACACAACTTGGAACAACTGAACCAGTGTGTATACACAACTTCATTAAAGCGAATGAGTGTGTAGATATGCAAATACTTACTTATAACTTCACTACACTTCCTAACTTCAGACATACCCAAATCATCAAATATAAAGGATAAAACATGTATTAGCAATAAGATCTATCCCATCAGATCACATAATGATTATTCATTATGATCCTAATCCATCATTATATTTCATCCCTCATCACTGAAACAAATCACAATCAATCAATTTGAACACTGTCACCAGAATGCAGTAATTGGAACATAAAGAAAACCTAGAACTCTGCATCAACAACCAGAACCAACTGTAACTTCAAACATCATAGTTCATAAGGTATATGCTACTTTGATGTGTTGAACCAGCCTGTATACGTGCTTTTACCAAAGTGAAACAATGTACATATCTGCAAATGCTAACTTAAAACTTCACAGAATTCCAGACTTCAGTCATACCTGGATCATATAATTTACAAAATTAAACATGTATCAATATTTAGATCTAGACTTTCCATGATCAAAATGCATAATGATAATACATTTAAGGCTTTATGATCCTGATTCATCAACCATCATCAACCACATGACTGCATCCTTGGATCAGATCAAGCAACGCATCATAAACTCATAACCTACATATATGATGTAACACTTCAGAAGATATTCAATACTTGCACACTTTGGCCTAGTGATCTTCTCCTCCTTATATACTCTTAGGCATTTCTCAATACCTTGGACCAAAACCACTTAGGACCAGCACCTTGGACCCAATACCTAGGGTCAATACCTTTGACGAAATGCCTCAAACCAATTACCTTGGACCAAAATACCCTGGATCAAATACCTTGGACCAAAAACTTGGTTTTCCAACATGTACGTGCTTTTCCTCTTGTGAAACTGCATGTATATGTTATATGTTGCTTTTGTTCTGTTAAATTGCATGTATACGCACCTTGGACAAAGTGAACCAGCATATACCAATCTTTATTCATCCTTTGGAGTAAGATCTGTAATCCTTTGCTTTTGACATGTTGCACTGTGAACTTTCATTGGAGTGATTTTCCATCAAGGGCAACACCTATATCATAATTCTAACAATCTCCCCCTTTGGACTTGATGGCAACAACAACACTAAGACACTCTCCCCCTTTCACATCAAGGGAAAAGGGTGGACCAATATATTCTCTCCCCTATGTTGTTCATGCTCCCCCTGAGTACATGTTGAATTGTCTGATTGAGCTCCCCTTTGTACATGCTGAGATGCATTCAAAACGTCCATGCTCCCCCTGATCACAAGCAGAGTCTGCAAAAGTATTCTCCAAATGAGTAACATGACTCTATAACTCAACTATCTTAGTATGACCTTCCTATCACCAATGGCTCATACATACATTCATCTCCCAACCAAGTGGGGATATACCAAATTTGACTCATCCACCCAACCAAGTGGGGATATACCAATTGTTTATACATGACACAAATATAATTACATCATCCATCTTATGTGAAGTGGGGATACAAATTACATCATTTGTCCAATAGGACTCATTCAAATGTATGAGAAGAAAAATCTCATCCTAGACTTTTACATGACTTAAGCAACAAAAGGTATGAATATCTGAAGCCATAGCTGGACTTAGCAACCATAAGGCCAACAATGCAGAATGTGAGTGAAGGTTAATCTCCCCTTGAACTTGTGCTACATGTGCATCATTAACAAGTCAATGATCAAGGCATATTTTTCATAAACATCAAACAGAGCACCCATATTAGAGCCTACCCCACTATTTTTGTTGTTTGAAAACATATACACTCCTTGTCCGATAGAAACCTGCATGTGTACGCGACTCAACTTCATGAGACATGCGTAGAGCAACCTTTCTTTGAAAAAAATAGATTTAAGAGCAGGATGATGTAGCAAGTACTCCTAGCTTTTGTCTGAGATATTCAAATGTTTCTCTAGGCAGTGGTTTAGTGAATATATCAACAACCTATTCTTTGGAGGGAACATACTCCAATTTGACTTTTTGTTCAAGCACTTGTTCACGTAGAAAATGGTATTTGATGGGTATGTGCTTGGTCTTGGAGTGCATGACTGGCACTTGTATTATCACATAGAATGGAGGTGGGTGGAGTATATGTGATCTGAATGTCTTGCAAGGTTTGCATTATCCCAAGTAGTTGTGTGCAGCAAGATGCAACAACCACATATTCTACTTCAACTGTAGATAAAGCAATTGAACTTTTTTTCTTGTTGAACCAAGACACTAACCTAGAACCCATATAGAATGCACCACCACTAGTGCTTTTTCTATCATCAACACTTCATTCCCAATCTACATCTGTATATGCATGAAGAATAAGATTCACATCTCTAGGATACCATAAACCGAAGTCCCGAGTTCCTTGAAGATATTTGAAAATTCTTTTGACTGCCTGAAGGTGTGATTCCTCTGGATTTTCCTGGAATCTTCCAACTATTCCTACTGCATGCATGATGCCAGGTTGGGTACCTGCTAGATAAAGTAGACTACCAATCATAGATCTATAAGTTGGTTGATGTACTACTACTGATTCATTATTTGAGCTGAGACTGCATCATGTTACCATTCGGGTACATAAAGGTTTATAATCTTCCATTCCATACCTTTTCAAGATCTGTTTGAGATATTTGGTTTGTGAAAGAAAATTACCATCTTTATTTTGTTGAACTTGTAGACCAAGAAAATAGGTAAGTTCACCAAGAAAGGACATTTCAAATTCTTGTTGCATTACTGAAGCAAAATTATGACTCATGGATTCTTCATTGCTACCAAAAAAGATATCATCAACATAAATAATACTAATTAGCAATTTATCAGTTTCAATCTTTGTATATAGATTGCTATCTGATGAACCTTTTGTAAAACCTTGTTGGTGTAGATATTTGTCAAGGAAGTAATACCAGGCCCTTGGAGCCTGTTTCAGACCATAGAGGGCCTTTTTGAGTCTACATACAAGTTTTGCATGATTTTCAAGAATGGATCCTTCTGGCTATTCAATATAAAATTCTTCTAAATCTCCATTCAGGAAGGTTGAATTTACATCCATTTGGCATACTTTGAATTTTTGAAAGGTAGAAGGAGCAAGGAACATCCTTATGCCTTCAAGTCTGGCAATAGGTGCAAAATTTTGTTCAAAATATATACCTTCTTATTGAGCATACCCTTTACAAACAAGTTTGGTCTTGTTTCTAATGACTTCTCCATTTTCATTTAAATTGTTTTTGAATATCCATTTAGTTCCTATAATGTTTTTATCATGAGGTCTAGGAACTAATTCCCAAGTATCATTTTTTTCAATTATCTCAAGTTCTTCATCCATGGCCTTGACCCAACATTCATATTTTCATGCTTCTTTTACATTTTGAGGTTTGGTGGAGGATAATAATGCTAGATAGCTTGAGGTCCCTGTAATAGTTCTTCTTGTCTGTACACCTATCTCTTTTTCCCCTAAAATTTGAGTTTCTGGATGATTTTTTTGAACATACCTAGACATAGTCTTTTCTTCTACAATTATCTCTTGTTTTGGTGCTTCAATGGTTTCTTCTTAAATATGATTTTGACTTGATGTCGGAAAATAATCCCCATCTTCTTCATTGTCATAATCTTCTGTTGATTTTATTTGTTTTGGATTTTTGCATGCTTCATCAACTACAACATCAATTCTTTCAACAATTTTTCGAAGTCTTTTATTATAACATTTATATCCTTCACTTTTGGAAGAATAACCAAGAAGAATCCCTTCATCTACTCTGGGTTCAAGCTTATCGAGTTTTTCATCAGTCCTTTTGATATAACATTTCCTTGCAAAAACTTTAAAGTATTTAAAGTAGGAGTCTTACCATACCAAAGCTCATGTGGAGTTTGAATGTTATTTACCCAAACATTTTCATGGTTGAGAATAGCAGCGAATGCAGCTTCACTCCAGAAGGTTGCAAGAGTTCCAGATTCATCTAGCATAGCTCGAGCCATTTGTTGAATTGTTCTATTCATTCTTTCAACCACAACATTTTCCTAAGGAGTCCTTGTTGTGGAGAATTGCCTTTTTATTCCATGTTGTTCACAAAAGTCAAAGAATTCATCCGAGGTAAATTCCCCTCCTCGGTTAGATCTTAGGCATTTGATTTTTCAATCTGATTCGTTTTCAACCAGAGCTTTGAAGGCTTGGAACTTTTCAAAAGCTTCATCTTTATGCTTGAGAAGACCTATCCAACACATTCTAGAAAAATAATCAATGAACGAAATAAATTATTCTTCTCCATGAGGCAACTTTTTCCTTGATGGTCCACATAAATCAGTATGGACATGTTCAAGAGGCTTACTAGCTAGCCCTTCCTTTTGCATGAAGTGAAATATGGTTTGCTTGCCGTTTTGACATGGTTTGCATATATTATTTTCTAGGATGTTGATATCTGGAAGATCACGAACAACCTTGAATCTACATGCTTTTCTTATTTGAGAAAATCTTAGATTTCCCAATCTTCTATGCCATATCTAGTTTTCATCATGTTTCCTTAGATAGCATTTTTGTTGTCCTCGCTTGAGTATGTATAAGTTGTTTGAGTTCTTGTACCTTTGATCACGGTCTCTCCTGTATCAAGCTCACGAACAACACATCTGTTTGATCGAAACACCACTTCATTTCCTTGATCACACATTTGAATGACACTCAACAGGTTATTCTTTAAACCGTCTACATACATAACATTTCCAGCTTTAACCTTTTCTTTCAAGAAAACAGAGCCTTTACCTTTTATGACAATAGGAGTGTCATTTCTAAATGAAAAATTCTTTTCCTTTTCTAAGTCATTATATGAGTGAAATTTTTCTTTGTCACCTATCATGTGTTTCGAGCATCCACTGTCAATGTACCATTGATTTTCTTGTCCTTCTGCATACAAGGCTATACCACATCTTTTTGTTTGAGATTCTTTGGTTCCCCATATTTTGGGATTTAATGGAGTTTTCTCCTTTTGAGATGTTTTCCGAAATTTTCTCCTACATTCAGATTCTTCATGGCCAAAGTTGTTACAGATTGAGCATTCTATTTCGTTTTCAATACGAGAAAAGTGATTATAGGAACTTTCTTGATCCTTGTTACATTCCTTTGATTTCGTGCTTCTCTAGTCATGATGGTTTTTTAAGAAACACATTGAGCAGCTTTGTGTCCAAAATTATGACATGAAAAACATTACCCATTAAAGAAGTTCTTGCGAATATCGAATCTATTGACTCAATGATTGTAGTTTCTATTGATATTCATATTTGGAGCAAACTGAATATGATTTACCAGAGGTTGGTTGTGGCTTCTATTCATCCTTGGAGCAAATTGAGTCTGATTTACCTGGTGATCTGCTTTATGCCTTTGCTGACGATTGTCATACTGTTCACTGATCTTTGCCGCATCAAGATAGCTTTTGGTGGAGGTTAATGGATTCTGTGTTTGAGATGCTTCTTCAGTATATCCAAGACCTATCTTAATCAGAGGAGAATGTTGAACTTTGATAATTTCATTTAAAGTTTCTGATCCTTTAGCAAATCTAAGTTTGAGAGATTTCATTTTCTTAAGATTCTTTCTTAGACCCACAATTTCACATTCTAGTTTTTCATTATGTTTTTCTTTTTTCAGCAAGTTAGTATGTTAAGGTATCTATAATCATATTATTTTCTTCTAAAAATATTTTGAGTTTAGATATTTCTTCATGAAGGTCTTCCTCTTCTAAAGCATCCCAAAAATTATCATCATCATAAGCCTTCAAAAGTTTGTAATCTTGTACAGTTTCATACTCATCACTATTAGATAAAACATCACTATCTTCATAAGTATAGTAACTCCTTTTATTCACAACTTGTTTTCTATTCCCTTTAGCATATTCCTTTCATTTTTCAAATTTATCTTTATGAGGACATCTGGTAGCATAATGATCGACTTTGCCACAAGAAAAAAATTTGAAGGGTAACTTACCTCTCAACCTTCCACAACCCCGTTGAAGCTTTTTGTCAAAGTTTACCTCATCTTCTTCTTCTGAAATATGTCCTAATTCATTGTGTTCTTCCTTTCCTTTTGCTGAAGCTTTGAATGTGGCTTCTCTCATATCTTCTGGTCCTCCTTTTTCTCATCTCAAAGGAAGTTAAGATTCTATGAAGCTGCGTTGTAGTGATATTTTGCAGATCTCATTTTTCTTCTATGGCAGACACTTTGGATTCAAATTTAGCAGACAAGGATCTCAAAAATTTCTCAACTAAGGTAATTTCCTTAATTTCTTCACCCAGATTCTTCATACAATTGACAACTTCATCTATACGTAGGAAGTAACTAGCTATGCTTTCATCACTATGCATCTTAAGAGTTTCATACTGAATTCTGAGAGTTTAAACCTTAGCACGTTCTACTTGAGAGTCTCCTTCGTAGCTCAAAATGATTTTATCCCATATTTCTTTGGTTGATTTGAGCTGCATGACTTTGAAAATTTTTGATTGTGACAAACTTCCCAATAAAGTATTGACAACTTTGGCATTTGTTTCATATTTCTTTTTACCTTCCGTATTTGTAGGAATTGCTATTGGAAATGTATATCCTCCTTCCACAATTTCCCACACATACTTTCCAAGTGATTGTAGATAGGTTGTGGTTCTTATTTTTCAATAAACAAAGTTGCTCCCTTCGAAGATTGGCGGTCTGATCAATCCCATGCTTTCTTGATTATTCATGATGATGGATCTCCCTTCAAGCGATCAAGCTTCTTGTAAATGACCTACTATGATACCAATTGCTGGAAATAATACTAAGAGGGAGGTGAATTAGTATTATCAGATCAGTTATTTTATTTCCCAAACATATTTATATACGCTACTTCGGTGAAGTGAACTAGCATGTACACAATGTTGGCTTCTCGAATTGTTTATTCATTAAACAGTTGAGTACCACATCAAATTGTCAACCCGGGAAAGTCCTTTTGTTTCAAAGGTGACCTCATACTATATGCACTTAATTCTAAAAGCATTAAAGGTTGTAGTATAAACAGATCTACTTCCTATAAAACCCTTACTCTGTGTTACAACAGTTATAAACTATTGCAGAGATGAAAGGAAATTAATTAATGGTAACAAATCTGCAGAAATAAATAATGGCCGTTTGTAATAGAGGACCAGGACCCTGTCCTTAGAATAAGGATGTTCAACACCTGCCTCTATGACCAGTTTGCCAATACACACTGAAAAATCCTAATCACTGGTGACACACTTCTCACAGCGCCAATCGATCAAGGAAATAGAGTATCAGCAAAAAGGAAATATCAGAAGCAAGGCTAAAAATGTACATAAATCACACACACACTTAACAGGAAAGAAATGGGTGAATCTTGTGAAGAAGGTGGGCCCTGTCCCTCTCACAAGATTCCCCTGAACACAGATGCTAAGTTAAAATGCTCAGAACAGTGCTTTATTCATTTGCCAAAAAGTCCAATTACAATAAAAGTTCAGACTTGCTCTGCACTATAATACTTCCGTTATAACTTGCTAGCTTTCATCTGTAGATGTCTCCTCTTTATAGAGGAGACATTTATTACAATAGATTGTCATTATTCATTCAGTTTGATCCTTCTGTACAAAAAATAGGAAATCAATTCCTGTTACAACATACTGTTACAACATTGTATATCTTTGTCATCCTTTGTTTAATCGGATCCTTCCGCTGTTGCAAAACTGGTAGTCTTCGTTTATCTCCTCGGGGTCCTTGTACTATCCTTGGCTGTTCCGCTGTTGTTGTTGATTTGGTAAATCTCAACTGTTCCTTAAAATTCTTCATGCTGTTCTTGGTGTTCCAGCATCTGCGACTAAGTTTGGCTGATCGTGCTATATCATCATCGGCCAAGTATAGTTCTGCCAGCTTCAGATGGTTACTGCCCAGCTCGACAATTGTTGTTTCATCCTTTGCAAATTAAGACTTTTCCTGCTTTAGTCAGTTGCTGTTTCTGGTGTTGCAGCAACTGCACAGTTGATGTTTCTGGTGTTGCAGCAACTGTGAATTACAATTCTGTGGACTTTGAATAGTTCCAATCAATTGTCAGTGACTTAGTCAATTTCCAAAGATTAATTGTAAAGATAACATGAATATGTGTTGAATAATTAAACATATAGCAAATGAGGAGAGTTACTTCATACCTTGGGATGATGAGGTCAAAATGTTATCAAGGGTTTCTACTTATGGCCTAAAAAGGGTAACATCATGACAAAATATGAGGTCAAAAGTAGACAATATGGAGTCCTAACATCCCCCCCAACTGAAAGGGTTGCATGTCCTCACGCAACGTTTACTCCGAATCTGAGTCGGAGTACTGGGATGAACAGTGTAAGTTGCTGATACAGTAGCTAAAGAAGGTTTTATTAGACCTACTTCTGAATCCCTGGACACTCTGTAATTGCTGCCATACTGCCAACTCCTCCTTTTTGGTTAGTTTGTAATGAGCCTTATATTGCTTACCAGGTAACCACAAGAGAGGGAAATGAAAATGGTAGCCAATCCACCTCTCAGCACAGTTTTCCATACATTTTACATAATAAGGTATGCATGAAATTGCTACCTGAAGATTGAGGGGATTATAAGGATGATATTCCTGTCTCTCTTTGGGACAATGTTCCCAAAATAACTTGTTTGCTTCAATGGCCAGTGCCCCTTTTGTTTTTACATAATGCTGGCAGTCCTGCAAGACCACTGCCTGTAGTTTCCTGATATGATCAACCAACTATGGATTAATTATATTTTTTCGATGCTGTGCAATGAAGGTAGTTGCATTCTGTGGTTCATTTCGAATCCAGAGGAGGCAGTTCTGCTCATTATACGTTGCTGACATATAGGCATTTTTCCAAGTCAGTTGATTGGCTAGAAAAGAGATGAAGGCTCTTATTTGGATTTCACCAACAATAGGGAGTATATTCATTACGCTATCTTCAGGCATGGCCTCATTGTGAAGATAGAGTTCACAGAGCAAGTTTTGATCATTATTTGGTGCTTCTCGGAATGTTTCAATAAATTGATCAGGTGTATCAACTTGGTAGGGTATTCCATCTTTAATTGACTTTATTTGCAAGAACGCCAACCGTTCTCTCAAGAATACTGCATAATTGAAAGAGGGTTTTCTTGTAGCCAGTATCCTCTGAACCAGATTGAAGGCG
This sequence comes from Pinus taeda, assembly GCA_000404065.3. Classification (NCBI taxonomy): domain Eukaryota; kingdom Viridiplantae; phylum Streptophyta; class Pinopsida; order Pinales; family Pinaceae; genus Pinus; species Pinus taeda. The sequence continues at coordinate 48,484 of APFE030370600.1, forward strand.
CGGGACAGCGTAGCTTTTACTTCCTTATTTTCTTTATGTTGAGCTCGAGACTGTTCAAGTGCATCCCAATTTTTGTATGCATAGCTGAACCAAGTTGACTTTTGCTGTTGGAATGCCTTCCCTTGTGAAAGCTCGTATTCTGTTCTCCATGTGTCCTTTAGTTGTTGAAAACTAGAGGTCTTCGTGTGAGCATCACTGATTAGTCTGTGCATAGGCGTCAGAAAAGGATTTCTGTTCTGTAATAGTTTGGGTGGCCCGCGGTGGTTCTATGTCTTTCTCCACAACTCTTGAAAAACCTACTGGTTCTTGTGTGACAGCAGGTTGCTCTATTTCTTCTTTTACAATTCTTAGAAAACTTGCTGGTTCTTGTGTAACAACAGGTTGTTCTATTTCTTCTCTTGCAACTCCTGCTGGTTCTTGTGTAATAGCAGGTTGTTCTGTTTCTCCTGCAACTCCTGCTGGTTCTTGTGTAACAGTAGGTTGTTCCATTTCTTGTCTTGCAACTCCTGCTGGTTCTTGTGTAACAGCAGGTTGTTCTGTTTCTTCTGCTGCAACTCCTATTGGTTCTTGTGTAACAGCAGGTTGTTCGGTTTCTTCTGCTGCAACTCCTACTGGTTCTTGTGTAACAATAGGTTGTTCTATTTTGACTACAGCAACAGGTTGTTCTGTTTTGATTACAGTAGCAGAGGGCTGTGGATTAGCTTCGGTCATTGGAACCTGGACTATCTTATATCCTGCTTGAGTGTACAACTCACCATACTCACTGCACATATACTCATTGTATTGACTCTTTTCTGTTACAGACGCTACCCGTGCTAAGATGTGGAGATTATATTCATTCTGATAGGCTTCTTTAACCATTATTATCTTCTGCTGATAATCCTTAATTTGAGATTTTAGGAACTCAATTTCTTCCTGCAGGGAGGCTATAGTAGGTGGAGCTTGTGTATTTGCAGGCTCTAACGGAGGAAGGGATTGTTGTTCCGCATCCACTTGGTCATTTGCATCCCCAACAGGTGGTTCTTGTGTGTCACCTGTTGGGTCAGTGGCTGGTTCTTGTGTAACAACCACTTGCCCAATATCACCTTGGGTGTCTACTTTAGATTTTTCGGCAGCTGGTTCTTGTGTAGCAGCTGCCTCAGAAAATAATGTCACAAAAATGTCAATGCTCTGCATCTCAGCCCCAGAGGGTGAGGAAAGGGACTACTTCGGGATGATTGGAATGCGGGGTGTTAGGGTGATGGGTGGAGAACTGGGGATCACAGGGTTGGTGGGTGGAGAACTGGGGATCACAGGGCTAGTGGGTTTAACTACTGTAGTCGAACGTGTTCACTGCCTCGGTAAGGAGGCAGGAAAATCAATAATTTTTCTTTTTCGGCCACTTTCCTTCAGACTGGGGGAACTATCGGGAATAACAGCTGCTTTGAATGAAGCCCTGGTTCTTTTCCTTTTTGGTGGAGTTTCAATTTTCTGCTGCTTTTTTCTTTTAAGAAAAATGATGGGGGTGTTATCATCGGAGTCATCAGTGGAAATATGAAGCATGGGGGTATATGGTTGAGCTTCATTGGGAGATGGGGTCCTCTACAGGGGTGTTTCTGCTGTTAATTGCTAGGGAATTTCTTGGGGTATTTGCTCTGGTTGTTGGGGAATTTCCTGGGATATTTGCTTTGGTTGTTGGGGAATTTCCTCTTCTTCCTGAGGATCTTCTCCTATTTGCTGGGGAGAATTAATCAGGGGGGTAGATGATTTAGAGCAAAGCCTCTATTTATTAAGAGTTGGGCTAAACGGTGGTGTTTCAGGGAAAGGGCCGGATGCTTTGCTTTTCCAGTATAACGTGACATATTTTTCATACAACCCAATAGATAATAAGGCATGTTTATCAATTGACCATGCCTCAAATGATTTAACAAAACGAAGTCGTGTTGGTAAATTACCTGGTAACGACCTTTGCAAGTCAAATACTGCTTGACAAACTCCGCGACCGTTGGCCATGGTGGAGGTAGTGACTGAAGTGCGAGCCCTCTGCCTTTGGCTTCGACGTGCTCGCTTGGTAGGAAAAAGCCTTGCTGCGCATTCAGAATAAGATGTTTCCTACTAAACCAGCGTGTACTGTTGGTCGGTAACTCGGAAACTTGGGCTACATCTTCCTCTGTTACTGGAATATGTACTCCCTGGACCGTATAAAATCCTTCTCTTAAGTTGCATGAGAACTCCAACATTTGATGTGTGTTGAAATTTGGGAGTCTTCTAAAGTAGTCTACCCATCCTGCTTGGAAAAAAATTTGGTAAACCTCGGGGTAGAGTTCCAGTAGCGCTGTTGTGCCCGGTTTGTATGTGATCAGATTTCCCCCCATAGCTGCTGATCTAGCGAGAATACACAATGCAGAGCCTAGTTACCCAGTTTGAGACAGAGTAAACCGTTACAAATGAGGATATGCCACGACGAGGTGAGTTTTAGATATTACCACGAGGAGTAAGGGTGGCGGCGATTGACGTGTTATGCAAAAATTACAATATTTTGGTAATCCCACCAAATCTACGGCTGAATGATCTGATTGTAAGTATAATGATTTCGGCAGTCGTATCAACATCTCCACATTAGCTATAATTTAATATTCACACTTAAACATGCGTACCTTTACTTTTACCTTTAGTCGCATGCCAAAAGTCTTATCTTGTCTTTTGCTGGATTAATCATAATTTCAATGGGTTTATAATCATGACAATACAAGCGATTTGACAGGAAGTAGTAGTGACGAAGTGTGATTATCAGAGTGCATGGCTGGTTCCTTTAGTGCAGCATAATATGTTCCATCAGGGTGATAGTTCATTAAGTACTGAAACTAGTATTGCAGCATTGAAAAATGATGTTGCTAGAACATGAGCTCGTGCTGCAGTCGCGGGAATTGGTGTTGCGGCTACGGAGAAATGGTGTCGTATTGACGGAAGTGGTGTTGTAGAAACGGGGAGCGGTGTCGCAAAGACAGAGAGTGGTTTTGCAACAACGGGAAATGATGTTGCAGCAACGGGAAGTGGTGTTGCAGCAACGGGAAATGCTGTTGCAGCAACAGGAAATGGTGTTGCAGCAACAAGAAATGGTGAAAAACTTGATTTATGGTCCGAAAAACGTTTCCAAGCTGCAAAGTGATTCTTTTAGAATTTTTATTCTCAGCCATCCTCCGAAACTAAGATCTGTAAAACAATTAATCATAACATGGCAACCCTTGGTAGGGATTATTAGTTAAGAAATCTAATCTAAAAATAAATAAATGAACAGAAATTTAACTGCCTTGAGGGACAGCAGCTTCCCCCAACAAAACATAATGTAAGTCTACCATGCAGGTAGCTTTGAAATCCTCTTTAGAAACAGGTCATTGATACAGATGGAGTCGATACCCATTTACTAATAACGGTGTTCTATTATCATCAATCGTTAAGAGTCTGACTGTTCCGTTTGGAAAAACAACATCTATTTCATAAGGTCCTAGCCACCTTGTTCTTAATTTACCTTGGAAATTCTCGAAAAGGGAGTCATACAGTAAAGCCCAGTTACCTTTCTGGAACTTCTTCTGCTTAATAGTTTTGTCGTGCCATCTGGTTCTTTGTTGCTGGATCATAGTTGTTTGATGGATGGCATCCAATCTTTTCACATCTAGTTCCTGAAGCTGCTGCAACCTGGCTCTCTGTGCATCAGTCAAATCAAGGTTAATAGCTAGAGCAGTTCTTAAAGTTTTGATTTCAAACTCCAGGGGGAAAACAACATTTTTACCAAAAACTAATTCATAGGGTGAAAAGCCCATGGTATTCCTCCAAGTGGTTCTATAAGCCCATAGTGCTTCAGACAACTTTTGAAACCAGTCCCTCCTATTTTCCTTTATTGTTTTTGTCAAAATAGCTTCTATGACTTTGTTGGTGCTTTCCACCTGCCCATTTGACTGGGGGTGATAAGGTGTGGTCATTTTATGCTTAATATGGTATTTTTGCAATGTGTCTTGGAAGCCATGAGAGTTAAATGGAGGTCCTCCATCAATGACTAATTCCCTAGGCAGTCCAAATCTAACGAAGATTTCTTCAAATAAAAATGTTAATACTGATTCTTCATTAGCTTTGAGGAGTGCCTTAGATTCTACCCACTTAGTCATGTAATCCGTGCATACTGTATGTAAACTTTTTGATTGGACAGAGGATTAATGGGACCTATAAAATCTAGTGCCCATCTTTCAAATGGTCCAAGAATTACCTAGGGATTGAGTGGCATTTCATCCCTGTGATTAGGTTGGCCCATTATTTGACAGCTATCACAGGCCCTGACATATTTCTTTGCATCTTTGAAGATTGAGGGCCAGTAGTATCCCATCCTGAGAACCTTGTGTGCCGTTCTTTTGTCTACGAAATGTCCTCCACAAGGGCCATTGTGGCAAGAT
>APFE030370605.1:32540-43851 GCA_000404065.3 Pinus taeda
ACAACTACAACCATATAAACAAATGTCCCTCAAGCAAGCTAAGAAGGATAATAAATTATCACCAAAGTATTATGGTTTCTACAAGGTGTTGCACAAGATAGGTACTATGGCATACAAATTGGAGCTTCCTGCAACTTCCTGAGTGCACCCAGTTTTCCATGTTTCATGCTTAAAGAAGGTTATAGGTGACAAGCTTCCAATTCAAACAATATTTCCATAACTTGATGAGGAAGGAAAAATCATATTGGAACCTGAAGCAGTCAAAGAAACAAGAACTTGACATCTACGAAATCGATCAATTTCGGAGTATCTCATCAAGTGGAAGAACTTACCCGTTGAAGATTCCACATGGGAGGATTAGAATTTCATACAGAAGCATCCAGAACTACTCAGGAGTTGAGGACAACACTTTTTTGAAGGAGAGGGGCATGTTAGGTCCCTTTAATACTAGTGATTCCCCCATTACTATTTTCATTGTATCCCGTATTGTTATTGTTGTGCCCCTATTGTCCCCATATTGTTATTATTATGCCCCATAGAATCCCTCTATTGTTATTTTTGTGCCTTTATATTATTATTGTTAGGTCAGCTTGGTTAAGTTGAGACCCCTTAGACTACTATATATAAAAAGGAGGTTTTTTCATTAGAATCATCCAAGAATTGTTCATTTTGTGTAATGTAAAGTAGGTTGCCCCCTCGAAGAGGCTGAATTCTAAAGCGTTGATCAATATTTTCTATATTTTTGTGAGCTGGTTTCATAACAAGACATCTTGAAGCATTGGGTAAATGAGACAACAATGTTTAGGATGGCACCCAACCATATATACAAGACGAAGACACTCAGGAAGGCATACTAGTTCTTGGTCATCTTCGCATGCTACTTGTATGGCCAAGGGAGTACAAAGACCTTCCCGCAAAATTGGGTTGCTATGTTGGATTAGCTAGAAAGTGAAGGAAATTCGTTCAACTGGTCTGACATGTTGATTCTCCAGCTTAAAGTGCATGTATCCAATGTCCGAAGTCCACCCAAGGATTAGAAAGCAAGATTATTCATGTTTGCTTACATGTTTGATGCAATCTATGTCCATCAATAGTTTCATAGCATGGGTTTGGCATGGACACCTTTAGAGAGTGATGTGAATGTATATTGCAAGTTTCTCTCAGATCACAACTACCAAGGAGTAATGGCTAGAATCTTTGACCATTTCATTGCCCCTCTGTGCATGATGATATTTGAACAAGTTCCACCCTACATGTCCCAAGCAACAATGGAGGTATTGCTAAACATTACAGATTGGTACACCTCACCATAGGGCACTTTCATCAGGATGTACAACATGGAGAAAGCTCTGCATGTGTTGCCAAGGTTTGCCACAAAAAGTTGCTCATGTAGGAGGTTGCATACCACATCTCAACAAGGTTATCATCTGGATTTCATAGGAAGAAGAAGGCACCATTGCCTATCCTTCTTGTGTGAATTGGGTTGTAAGCGATCGGGAGTTTGAAAGAAGTGGATGCCAAGGTTGTAGACTCTAAGAAGTTCAAGTTTGGCATTAAGATTTTCAATCCATATGACCCACATGGTTTATTCAGGGACCACTATGCAAGAATGTACTATTCTTGGATACACAGGGCATGTCATTGGCCAGAGGAAGACCCATGGAGATATTTTTATAACTCCTCTAGGTTCAATGAGATGATCAACATTATAGTGGAGTGGCTAGTAGCACTCAAGGTAACAACATCACAGGGAGCAGTAATAACAATAGCAACAAGCAACAAACCTATGAAAGACAAAGGCAACAATAAGATTTTGGAAAGCGCAGAGATAAAGAAAAGCTACAAGTTTAAGGAAAACCCACTTGTGGAAAAGGTAGCTTTAGAGATAGATGCAAAGCTTTGACATCGACAGGAGGATATCACAAAGAAAGAGGGAGAAGAAAATACTAGAAGATGCAAAGAGGATATTGCAGGAATACCAGCGAATCTCAAAGAAGAACAAGAGCTGTGTAGAAGAGAGAAGGAAGTGAAACATGAGCATGAACAGGGATAAGAACAAGAACAAGAGGAAGTGTAAGGCACATAGACAATGCAAAATGCACCAATACAGGTTGAAGACTCTAAACCAATAGCGGATGAGGAAAATAGTGAGAAGTCATAGGAACAAGAACTTTCTCCATAGGAGGAACTGATAGTATAATAGATGGAAATGGAGATGGAGTAGTCGTAACAAGATCATGATACCAACCTCATGCCAAAATCAACCGAGGTCACTCCATAGGCTTCACTAGCTCCAACAATAGAGAAAGTCTGGAGTGAATAAGGGGAAAACATTCTCCTTGAGGACCATCTGGGAACAAAGGTGTACAACATACCCTTTGATGAGTCAACACAGATTTGTACAAGCACGTAGAGCATGCACCCCGGATGAGCATGCATCACCTGCACACTTTGAAGGACAGGTGATTGTGTCAGATGTATGGAGACATCTAGCCACCTTGGTCGATGTTACAAATTCCTATGCAAGGCCATGAGCTCGAGTGTAAAGTTCTTGATAGCAGAAAATAAGTGCAATGTTAAGGAGTTGTGAGTAGCGAGGCACAAAGAGGACCAATCAACAAGATCCACCAGAGCATAGATGAATATGGCCATACTTGCTAAGTATCAACTCTTAAAACAGTCACGCAGAGATTGTATGGCAAGTTCGTCACGTGCATAAGGCAGTTGTCCAACTACATGGTCATCAACAACACTACACCAAGATAATGCAGAATGTCATAGATATATCATGTACAAACATGGATAATGAGGTACAAGGGAGCCCCTCTTCACTTGCACAAGATGATGAAGTTGTAGGTAGATTTGGACAAAGCACACATCTGGAGTTTGATTTATAACTATGAGGAACTCTCGCTGCTCATCACCAGTGTTGAGGCTTCATGTACATAGTTGTACATGATTTTGGATGTCATGGTGAGAAAGTATGTCACCCTGTTGATTGGTAGGCTCACCGAGGCCAAAGAGAAGAACCAAGTCAAACTAGAGCTCGATGCGTACTTTGATTAGTTGATTCCCATGGCCACCAACGTATAAATACAAGTCAACATAGATAACATGCGCATGTACATTGTCAGTCGATCTTTTCATAGGAATAAGTTGAACATGCTATAGGATGAGTTGGATAAAGGTTCCAAATCTGTATACCCAAAAGCAATGGAGACAAGAGTTTGTTTCCAGAAAGACATCATCAGAGAGTACGTGAAAATCATTGTGCACTATCAGGCATGACATTTGTTCATGAGCTAGTCTTTCCACAACCTTTTGAGTCTTAGTGTTGTCTTTTTTGGCTAACTTAAGCCAATTTTGTCCAACATCGGTATATGTGGAAAATGTATCATTTTTGTGAACATGATGTAAAGTGAAAATTCGAAGTGTCATTAGTGGAATGAAAATAATCATATGTAATGTAAAGAGTTATGTAATGAAGTTGAAGAGTCATGAGCATAGTTCAAGAGTCACAGAGGGGAATGTCAAGGGTCACCCCACCATTGTTTATAAATAGATCCTCATACCTCATAGAACAGGCATTTGGGAGCCAAGATTTTGCTAGGAATTTCTTAGAGATGGCTTGTATATTATTGTGATGAGCCTTGGCTTCTCCAGAGTGTAGATCAAGTACCTCCCTTTAGAGGAGCAGACAATGTTGACTATAACATTCCACTATTGGGGCTAGTGGTTGGCATGGTTTTATGTATGGATGGAACTTTCAACTTATATAATATAATAGAGCTAGCACATTTCATGCATATGTTGTTATTGTAGTTTGACTATTCTGGTTACTTTGTCAATGTATGTAGTTTTACTTACGCATCGATATATGGACTATTCTGTATGTGATTGTATGAGTCTTATTGAAGCATTTTGTTGGTTTAAATCATCATTTTGCATCGTTGACTATTCTTCTTTCCTTTTTGTGATGTCATTCAACTCGTGTGTTCCTTTCAAGTTGTGTTCTAATATAGGCTTCTAAGGGACACACTTATTTTTCCCTTTTGTGTGATAGAACTTCCCCATGCATCTGTCTTGACTCACTCCAAGGTCATACACTTGCTTCTGGCAAAGATATCATGCTTATATCTACGTGGTATCGTAGTCAAGGCATAAATTTACTACCTATTGCTGGGACGCCTACTCCAAATGGTCTGAGGTCTAGTTGGGAATTCCTACCAGGGAGATCCCCTGACATGTTGCTGGGTCTAGCACCATCAATAATGCCATAGCATAGTATTTTCACAAGAGGCTACAAATTTTTTTCTCCACTTTTAGGAACAAAAAAACTATTGCACCCATCAATAATATTGTTTCCTAGAATCTTGTATAAATTCCTAATCTGAAATGCCCTCATCAATACGAGTGCTCCTCAAACCATCTTGCACGTAACTTTCTCAAACACTATATTAACACCCACATCAATTACCTTGCTTACAAAAATTATATTTATGGCCAATCCAAGAATGTGCAAAACACCAGGATTGTTGTAATCCTTCCACCTATCAAATTTTGCTTGAATTTAGCTCATCTTATGATTTTATTCTTCTTGTCATTGCCTAAGAAGACATCACCACCATCATGCTTCTCATATTCGAAAAATCACTACCTATGAGGATTCATATGAAAGGATGCACTTACATCAATCAACTAGGCCTCATGATTACTTCTATACTTAAACAAAATCTAAGTACACATCCCCACCTTCATCTGAGGTGTTTTTTCCCTCTCCATAAGGAGAATAATCAGATCCCTTTCCTTTCTCATGAGTTTTAAATCTACAGTCCTTTTTATAGTGCCCTTCTTTTCAGAATTTCTAAAATACCTTTACAAATTTTCCGAGAGATTTAGATCTCCAAATTGAGGGCTTATTTCTATTTTTGTTATGGAGTTGTCCTCTTATAAAAAAGGAATCTCCATTATGGCTCTCAATTTTTTGTCTTATCTCCTTTGACAACATTGTTGAGACTATTTCATCAAATTTCAAGGTAGTTGTATTTATACTTATGGAAATAGCCAAACTATCCCATGAGTCTGGTAGAGAGCACAACAAACTAATGCACTTATCTTCACCTAAATTTTTAATATCAACAGATAATAATTGAGTTACCACAATAGTGAAGGTGTTCAAATGCTCTGTCATCGAGTCTCTATCCCTCATCCTCCGGTTATAGGTTTTTTTTTTTTTTTTTATTTTTGGTACGAATCATTTTTCACTATGGACATAGATTCATACAAAGCCCCTAACTTGTCCCAGAAATCCTTTTCTATAGCTTCTCCTGAAACATTCAGTAATACTGAATCTGAGACACATAGTTGTATTGTTCTCTTTGACTTCTAATCCAAGTTGGTCCAGTCTTTTGTCAAAATTACCGTTGATTTAGTATCTGGATCCACCATGATCCACTGATCTTTATCCACTAACACATCCATCATATTGAGCTTCCACAAATTAAAATTTTATCTACTGAATTTCTCGGTCTCTGTCTTTCCACAATTTTCCATCTCCTTTGCACACAATAATCAATCTCATAGATCTCACACTTTAACAGGGTCTACCACATGCCCAAGAAAAACACCTCAGATGCAAAGGTATCCCATTGAAGCCAAAACTACTCTAATACCAAATGAAAGGTTTAAACCTGCACATAAATTACCTGTAAATGAATTATTTAAAAACAAAAAAATATACAATGGAAATGTTCGGCAACCAACTCACAAATAATTTTTTTCCGAAGAGAAAAATCGTAATATTTCATTATATGAGAAAAATTACATGTAGTAGATGCCTGTAGGCATATGCGTTATCTAATTAATCAGTGAGAGCTATAGACATATATTGCATTCACAAAAACTTGACCATGCCAACCATTTTCAAAATACTATCTGTGATGCAATTAGCAAAAAATAAATATTCATGTTCAGTTTCTGTATATAAACTTTTAAAAAAAGGAAAAACATTGGCCAATTCCCATGTCTATTGCCGATCTACCCTGCGATATTCCTGATTTATCTACAGTCTATGGTGGTATTGATAGGCTTTTGCATCCACCTACTCTATGATTATCCACAAGCCTCTGGGAAGTAATGAGCCCTCCTTGGAAAGCCTGTCAGCGTCCTCATTGTATTCCCTATGAATGTGTTGACAAGAGATCAAATTAAAAGTTGTTTTGAGATTAAGCATGCCAATAAGAATGTTTTGTAGAGTAATGGCATGTCATTGATTAACAACATTGAACTAATTTATGATGATTTGTGAGTCTCCATAGATCTGAACAGATATGCAATTATGTGCAAGGGAGAAATGTAGTAGGTGTCTAAGTGTAAGGAGCTCAACATAGTCGTTAGATCCATCTCCTAGACCCAGTTTGACATTGTAGGAATGTTGTTCAGAGATATATAGGTAGAAGCCCCCTGCCACATCCATGAGTTTGTGCTACCCCATCGAAGAAGGCCCATGGCTGAGTTTTATCAATGTTCCCGAGGCCTGATATAGTGCGAGTGCATGGAGTCAAGTCCTTAGGGATATCATGGAAGGCAGTTAGGGCCTGTACAAAGAGCAAATGCCAATTAACAGGTTGGTTTTTGAAGATGAATCGATTTCATCCAAGCCAGATAGTCCAACGGAGAATGAGAGAAAGGCATTGCTCTTTATGCTTATGACGGGCAGATGTACAACTATTCCAGGCATGTATAGGAGAAGGTCCCTGCCAAGTGTTCTTGATAGCGAGCTGCTGGGTGATTTCTTGCCAGAAGTGAGAGACTTGTGTACAGTGGAGAAATAAATGCTCATTAATCTCAGATGCCTTTTTACATAGCACGCATTTTCTTGACCCATATATAGATCTATGCATGAGCACCTCTCCCGTGTAGGTCTTGTTGTTTAGAATAGACCACATGAATAACTAGGTTCAAGGGGTGCTTTTAACCTCCATAATTGCTGCCACCAGCTCTGAGGGTGAAGGGGTTTTCGAGCCTGTATAAGATGAAGGTATCCTAGCTTAGGGTTGTAAATCCCATGCACAACAGGGGTCCAAACAAGGGCATCACGTTCCTGATTAAGAAGGATATGAGCCTCCTAAAGAGCCCTTATGAATATATCCCAAGATTGTTTCCACTATTTAGGGATATCTAGATCATGAGCTGATGTCCATTGTTGTCTGAGAAAAATGCAGGGATTTGGTTCTGCAACGTGTGCTAATGTCTTGACCTCTCTACAATTTAGGAAAAGTATGAGCTCTAGAGGAAGAATATATAGATTGTTGCCCCCTATCCATGGGTCAATGCCAATTCTTATTGAATGTCCATTCTTAATGCACCATGCCAAATCAGCTCTGATGAAAGGCATTGTTTGTAAGATGGATTTCCAAACAATGGAAATGCCTTCTTTAGGCTAGGTTTGTTGTCATGCCTAGTCCAATATATGTAGCAACCAGATGTACTTGCGAAATGTTACTGTAGTCTAGAGATTGCTAGCAGTGAGGAGAGTCCGGCTTATCTTTGCGGCTAGAGATTTTACAAAGGTAGGCAACTCTTTTATCCCCCAGCCCCCTCATTTCTTAGGTAGGACAATGGATTTCCAAGACACCCAAGCAAATATTTTACCTTCCTTATGCCCCTTGCAAAGGTATCAGCTGCAGATTTGTTGTAGTTAGTTAAGAATTCCCCGAGGGATCCATGCAAGAGACATCTGGTAAATGGGGGTGGCTTCCAAGATTGATTTGATTAGGACCAGTTGCCCTACTCTAAAGAGCAGCCTATGATTCCAAAATTTTAACCTTTTTTCCAGCTTAACTACTAACCAGATCTAGTGAGTGAGCCTATTGCAGTTTGGTTTGATCTAGTGCCCCAGATATTTGAGACCCTCTAAGAGATTATGGGGAGTGTATTGAAAATGAAGATTGGTCGTTCTAGCTTCAAGAGGGGTAATGCATGATAGGGTTATAGTAGACTTGGACTGATTTACAGACATGCTAATAGCTAATTCAAAGAGGTTGAGGATCTCTTGGAAAGTGACCGAGTCCCTGATACTGCCATTTAAAAAAATCAGTACATCATCAACAAAGAGTAGGTGGGTGAGGTATAGGAGGTCAGTCATTTTAAGTCCCTGCAATCTACCTCCCATCTTTGTAAAGGCTATGAGTCTACTGAGTCCCTCCATCGCTAAGAGGAATAACAAGGGGGACAGGGGACAACCCTGTCTCAATCCTTACTCAACATGAAAGAAAGGTGTTGTTGATCCATTGATTAGGATGCTATAGGAGATTGAATTGATACAGCAAATGATCCAGTTAATGAATTCAATAGGAAATCCTAAATGAATGAGGATCATCTTAATGTAGAGCCATGAAACACAATTAAATGCTTTTGCAAGGTCCATTTTGAGGATGATGCACTTCAGGGCTTTTGAATTGATGTAGTGGATGGCCTCCTCAGCTGTTCTAATGGCTTCATGGATCTACTTGTAGTGGAGAAAAGCAAACTGTTCAAGGGAGATGTGTTGGGATAGGATCGGCTGAAGCCGATTAGCTATGATTTTGGCTATGATTTTGTATAGAGTATTGCAGAGGGATATAGGCCAAAAATCATTGAAAGTGCTCGGGGAGTCTGATTTCAGGATGAGAGCTATGAAAGTGGTGTTTATGGCTTCATACATTCTTCTTGTTAGTCTACACTCTTCTACTACACTAAGGAGGTCATTGCCAATGATGTCAAAGAAAGTGATATAGAATTCAATAGGCCATCCGTCTGGTCCAAGGTTCTTGTCCTTTTGGAACCATTTGAGAGTTTACTCTAGTTCTTCAATAGTGACTGGGCTAGAGATCTCGTTTGCAGAGTCTTGGTCTACAAACCGGGAAAATGCCCTGCAACACGAATGATATTTGCCAAATTTCATCCAGGAGGTTCTTTGAAGAGGTGTTGAAAGTGTGCTATGCCCAATTTTGGGAGCTGATGAAAAGTATGAGGAGTGCCTCCTTCGTGAGTGTGAAATTTTCAGATAGTGTTGGCATCTTTCCTGCCTTTCAAAATGTTTTGGAAATACTTAGAGTTTTCATCTCCTGCCTTGAGCCAAATGGCCCGAATATTTAGCCTACATGATTCCTCTCGTTCCTTTAATATCTTTGCTTGTTTGTTCTCTAGATCAATCAAGTGGGCTTTGTCCTCAGGACTGATATAACACCTATTATTTTCATCATTGAGGCCAGCAAGGTCAGCTTCCATAGAATTGAGAGTTTCATTATCCTTATGGGTTTTGTCTTTGGCCCACTTAATGGTGAGCTTCTTTAGTAGTAGAAGCTTTTGGCATAAGCCTACTGCCTTGGAGTGATGCTGAGGGGATGAGTTATGTGCCCAGTGAGTCTTAACCATCTCTATAAAACTCGGGTCCTGTAACCATATAGAATTAAACTTGAAGGGTGCTTGAGGTTTAATGGGAGGTCTAGTGATTTCCAAATAGATGGGGGAGTGGTCAGATATGCCACCAGATCTGACCCGTTGCCTATAATGAGATAGTAGCTAGAGTAATTGGGTCTTTATGACAAACCTGTCAAGTCTCCTAGCTAAAGCTGCCTCCCCAATCCTTCTATTCCTCCAAGTAGGTAGGGGCTTAATCATGGGCACATCAATAAGTTGAGCCTAGTCGAGGAGGTTTTCCATGACTTCTGAGAGAGGTTCAATCTAAGTAGCCGAGCCCCACAACTCATAGTATCCAATGGAGAAATTAAGATCCCCTCCTAATATTAGATTGTCGATCGAGGTTAGAGATAGATTGGAGAGGTGTTGCCAAAAGTCCTTTGTTCCTTGGAAAGGCCCATAAACATTTAAAACCCTGAGCTCCATACCTAATTCACCAAAGTAGAGATCCATTCCAAAAAAACCCTCTCCTCCCCAGGTTGCTAGGGATTTTATAGAGTAAGGGTTGTATCCAATAGCCAGCCCCCCTGAGCATCATGTGGCATCAAAAGCAGTGAAAATCCATCTAGGGCAGATGGACTGTAGTGTATTAGAGACAAGTAGAGCTTCCCCTAGGGTTTCTTGAAGTAGATTAATGTCAATCGGTTCCACAGAAAATAGTTTGCAAAGGGCTAGCTTTTGGGGGGAGCTAGCTATTCCCCTACAATTGAGAGAGAGGCATTTCATGGGTGTTATAGAAATTTTTGGGCACTTCAACCCCAATCATAAATGTCCATAAACTGAGGGCTCCTAAGTCCCTAAAATTGTTGCTTCACTGCCTAAAGGAACAAGGTCAGCTGATTACATCATCTCCTGGAAGTTCTCCACTAAAAACTGCTCATAAATGGTCAAAACTGGACCATATTGAAAACCCAATGCAGAGGGTGCGATGCATATCACCTTCCCAATGTATAAGGTGTGATGCATACTGAATGGCTCCTCTATAGGGTGCGATGTTTGGGAATGGACAAATGGCAGGGACAAAATGCGAGGTGAAAGATCATGGAATCTTCCAGAAGCTTCCCCTCTGACATTTGCCTCTCTGTTTTCGACCAGGGATGAGTAAGAGATCACCATTATCCAAGTGGAAGTAGGAACTATCAGAGAGAGGACACTAATAAAGACCCCAGAAGATGAATCACCTCCCTACAATCATCTATATATGGACCCCTCATCACAGAGATCCAAAGGCTGGAATCTTGTATCTTGTAGAGAAGTGTTGTTGGTTTTCTGGTGTCTATTCATAGTGTTGGGTGATCTAAGATTTACTTGAGGTGAAGAAGGGCTTTCTAGATAGAGGATGATGCTGGGTCAAAACATATGGTTGTAATTCTCTTGCTACTTTTCATCTTAATAAAGCTATTCAAGTTTTCCTCCATATTCTTGTATGTTCACTTATATATGCATTTGTATGGTTAACACACATCTGGTCCTGTGTTATTTATGAATATCGATCTTTGTTCTTCGATAGTAGTATGTTGGTGTGATTCCATAGGTGCTCTTTGAAGCTGGGCAGACGAAGAAGAAGCAGTGAAGCTCTATCGGGAAGGAGAGGAATCAAACAAGGAAATCGAGCGCAAGACTAAGGTTGGTCTCCTTGGTTCCACTCTTATATATTTTCATAAAGGAAAACAAAAGTATAATTTACTTGTTTGTTTCTAAGATAGCTACCAGTCTTAGTGGGAATAGCAACATCCGAGTGGAAACTATTCCCAGTAACAAAATGGCGACTCCGCTGGGGAGCGACTAGATTGTTTGTTAGCCTATCTTTGTTTCTTTTATAAACTTACAGACGGAGCCTGAAGCCAAG